>WSYH01017747.1:0-11725 GCA_036426205.1 Ascaphus truei
GGAGGCTGTGTAATGCGTTAGTGGCCTCACTCACACTCTGAAGTGTCTTTAATAAGGAATCGGTTTTAATGCTGCACAGAAAATACTCTGCAACTTGGCACCTGCTCTGCTGTGTGTAACGTTGCATCAAACTCTCAGCATAGGTTTAAAACCTCTTTAGGGCTAGGCCTGGAAACCGAAATCTGAATATACACGAGGTGAGTTAGGGGTTCATTCCTACTTGGGGAGATTTGCAAACTTTTAGTGGTCATTTTTTTTTATTAAACACTTTTTTTGGTAGGTGGGTAGCAATTTTATTTTTAAATGGGACCCACAAAAAATGTATAATTATCGGGGAGGGCGGTAGAAGTATTGAGGATTTTGCAGGAAAATATAGCGTCAAAACATAGAGGAAATCTGAAACAGATGTATTAGAGCAGGGGTGAGCAACTCCAGTCCTCAAGGGCCACAAACAGGTAAGGTTTTCAGGATATCTCTGCTACAGCACAGGTGGCTCAGTCGAAGACAGACTGAGCCACCTGTGCTGAAGCAGGCTCTTTGACTGAGCCACTGATTCAGCCACTTGATGAAGCAGGGATATCCTTAAAATCTGACCTGTTGGTGGCCCTTAAGAGCTGAGTTTGGCCACCCCTGTATTAGAGTAAGTGGAACTGAACTTTAACCCAGTTTGCAGGCAGCTCACAGGAATATTCCTCCGGCCTTTCCGGCACTGAAAGGGTTAGTGTTGCTATGTGTAGCGGTTCTGGATCAGATAGAGGTGCAATGCATGGAATGCTAACACAGAGGGAGGCCTTTCTGTTCGCCAGCCGCTAACGCCCCGGCTGGGTTACAGATCTGAACTTCACCTTGCGCCATCCCTCCTCCAGACAGGGCGGTGAATGCCCGGAAACGTCTTGTCTGTGAGGATATATTGCTTAATTCTTCTCCATTAGGGACCAAAGAGAGTAAATTAGGATAAGGTCATCTTTATCTCCAGCAAGGTCATCATCCCAGAGGGGCTTCTATGTGTCTTCAGTGGGAAATAATGGGAACACACCCCTTCTAATTGTAAAGACGGTAATGAGGGGCCGTTCCATGGAAATACTCTGCATGACGGGCAAAAATACAAAAGCCAAAAGATTTGCCCCTCCCCAAGAACGAAAGAACCATGATACTTATAAGAGCGCAAAGGAGTAGGACACAATGATGACATTTTGGGGCTCAATTGCCTTTTGGGTAAAGCCCTTGGTTAATAAATGACTAATATATTATGCAGACAGCTAATAATAATAACACATGATTACAGAGCTAATGTACATTTTCCGGGCCCTTTCAGGTACTGCCCGTAATGCAGGGGTTCTCAACGCCAGTCCTCAAGACCCCCCCCCCCCAACAGGTCATGTCCTCTGAGCCACCTGGGCTGAAGCTGGGATATGGGGGGGGCGGGGGGGGGCGTGGAGGATTGAAATAGAGAACCCCCGCTATAATGTATAAAAGAAATACTGTATTGTGTCTTGCCTTCCACAGAAGGATCTCGCTTCTGCCTTTGATGATGGGGACAGGAATGTGTTCTTTGAGCTGTGGGAGGAACACGTCCCCCCGGGAACACGTAACGGTGACGCCCTGGCCCAGAAGCTGGAGTTTTACCTGCACATCCACTTTGCCATCTTTCCCTTGAAGCACCGCGTGGGCAGGATTGTATGTCGGCTTCCTCGGCAAATAGCAGCATTTTATTTTTAGAGCGCTCCCATGATGTACGCAGCACTGTGCAGATAATACTGCAGGCGTGATGAATCTCTGCACGGGGGCATAATGGGCCATGTTTAGTAAGCAGTGCTATGCTATAAAATACTCTCCTGCTTCGAGAGAAACCCTACGGCCCATTTACTTCAGTGGTGTCTGGCGCTAGACCGTATGTTATCGAATAGCAACAACGAATAAGTATGGGCCAAATGTCAAAAAGAGCTGACCTCGTCGTCATCCCATTTCAATGACCACTGTTATCACTAGAATACGCCGTCTTCCCTTTGCATTTCCTGTTGCGTCTGTTTTTCCCGGACCTCTGACTATCGGGATAGACACATTTTCACCGTTTTTATTGCCTTGTTTGTAATACATGAATGCACCCAGGAGTTGCATCACCTCCGCCTCACCCTGTTGGCATTTTATATTGCCGTTATTACCCGTGGGCAGCAGCACAATGTATTTCAGCTACAGCACTGCAAAGAACACTTTATTGGTAGTAAACTGGTGTACCCCTTTTCCTTAAGTTAAAATTTTTTTTCTAACTGTTGGTAAAGAAGGGTGGGGGGGCCGTGCTGGTGCTGTCGCTGTCTTACAGGTGGTAACAAAGGAGGGAGGGGGAGGAGCGGGTATGAGACCTTTTATTGAGTCTACAAGTAGGTGATGTGCTACAAGCTTTCCAACTTCTCAGGGTGCTTCATCGGGTGTGGCAGAGTAGGTGATATGCAGTCCGGCTAAGCCATACCTGATGAAGGACCCAGAGAGGCTGGAAACCTTGTAGCACCTACATGTTGGCCCAATAAAAGGTATCATACCTACTCCCCCTCCCTCCTGTGTTACTTCTTAATTGTCCGATTTAAACAACTCCCCAAACCTTGGCTGAAATTGGCGATTTTTTTTTTAATGGTTTTCAGGACCGCGCAGACTGTGACGAGCGGATATCTCACCTCAAAACGTACCTGGAGACCAGCGGGGCGACCCTGAGCCAGACCACCGAGTTCCTGCCGTTCTATGCCCTGCCCTTTGTGCCTAACCCAGCCGCCCACCCCTCCTTCAAAGGTCTCTTCCAGGTAACAAACCGCCTCTGAAATACATTGCAGGCCCCCGCGAAAGCGTTAAATGGCGTTCGAGATACTCGAACATGTATGGGGGGGGCAGTCTAGGACGTTTGGGCACGAGCGAGTGACCTCGCGCGGGGACGCCCAGCCGCCAGCTGCTTCTCCGGCAAGGTAAGTCCCGAACCTTACCCCCTACCCTGAAACCCCCTAATACCAACGCAAACCCCCAACCCTAAAACTTACCTCATCGTAAAAGCGGCCGGTGACGGAGAATCCAGCGGCGTGGGGTCCACACGCCGACGGGGATTTGGTCACGGCGGGATAGCCGCGGCCAAAAGTCCTATTCCGTGGGGGAACCTGAGGAGATCTCGGGACGGGAAAGATGAAACTATTTTCAACATCATCTCCCATGTTGCTGCGGTGTGGGAGTCCTCTGTGTTTACTGTTGGAATAAAACGTTTTCCGTCTCCAATGCTACTTACACGGGGATATTTCCCTTCTATTGCAAACCTCGCAGCAATCACCCCATTCTGTGACCCCCCCACAACCTCTCTGCAGCTAGAGGGGTCTGTGACACCCCTCGGTGTTACATACTGTAGATGTATATATGGATCGCAGTTCATCGCAGAGGTTATTAGGGGTCTGTGACACCCCTCGGTGTTACATACTGTAGATGTATATATGGATCGCAGTTCATCGCAGAGGTTATTAGGGGTCTCCGCGCTAGCGGAAGCTGGGAAAGTGTCTGCTGTTTGTTTAGCATTTGCAGCCTCTTGACCCGTCAAGCTCCCACTCAGAAATCCCTCACCCCCTGGGGAGAATCTCCTCCTTCCGATGCTTCAGCTACTGAATAATGGGGGAGGGGTTATAGGGAGGACGGAGGCTGGCAGAACCCTTTACTGCTGGTGCGCACAGCCACGTGTTTCTAAGCACTGCGCGCTCTCTGCCGCAGAAACTCATACAAAGGGGTTTATTCGGTAACGCGCGGTGTGTACTGTACGTGATCTTTTATTTATATAGCACTATCCATGTGCACGGTGCTTTACAGCAGTAAGGCTGCGCGCTTAGTGCCTTGCGACATCGCTCCGAAACAAATACACTGACTCCGTCGCAAGCGCTTATAGTAAGCGCGACGGAGCGACGTCGCAACCAAACATTTTGAAGCCGGGTCTGTTTGATTTTTTAGAGACAGTCGCCACATGTGACTGGTTTAGAGACAATCAAATTGCGCGGCGCGGCCCGCCTCTTTTAGTGATGTCACTGGCCATGTCGCCAGCGACGTCGATAAAAATCAAATTACAACTTTCGCCAGTGGCGACGGGTGACGTCATCGGTCGCGTCGCCCGCCCTATAAGCGCGGCCTAATACTTGGGACATAATAGGATTAAGCGCTGCTCACATAAAGTAGACAATAGGAAAAGAGGGCCCTGTCCTGAAGAGCTTGCAGTCTAAGTGTTAAGTAAGGAATACTTCCAGGTGTTCTGGTGAGTACGCCTGCAAAGCGGCCGTGGTAAGTGCAGGAGATGGATACTATGGTATCAGCCACGGAGTTACCCATATGCCTCGTTAAAGAGGTGCGTTTTAAAGTGGATCTTGAAAATGGAGAGGAGGGGGGGGGGTGGCAGACAGATATCACACAGAAAGCTGATGACACTGGGCATTCCGTGCGTCAGCACCAGATCGGCACTATTGCAGCATTAGAGTATAAGCCCCATAGTCTTGCAACACATTTGACCCAGGATAAAATGAAAGCACTCAGCCCTGAAACACATTCTCTGCTGTGTTCACCGTTGTTTAAAAAAAATTGGTAAATCTCCAAACTTCCCGTGAATAAATCGGTTTTTATAAAGTGGCCTGAAATGTGCCCTGGGAACCCCGTGGGTGTGTGCCCTGGGAACCCCGCGGGTGTGTGCCCTGGGAACCCCGCGGGTGTGTGCCCTGGGAACCCCGCGGGTGTGTGCCCTGGGAATCCCGCGGGTGTGTGCCCTGGGAACCCCGCGGGTGTGTGCCCTGGGAACCCCGCGGGTGTGTGCCGGAGACAGCGAGGAGACGTAAAGATGTTTTTATTGAACATTCTCCTCCTTTTGTGAGAGATTTACTATAAACACGCGCGTTTCAGCGCATTCTTTAGCTCGCATTCCTGTTGCGGCTTAACCCGTCACCGACCGGATGTCTGAGAAGGCGTTGGGTAGTGTGCGCCTGAGGATTCCTGCTTTGCTAATGTCTGTGACGGGCGGGCATGCTATTGGTGATGGGAAACCCCCTTATGACCTGCAGGTTTCCAGCTCAGACAGTCGGGGCCTCCTCCCTGGTGTCTGTGATGTCACTTGAACTCCTTTGGGAGTGGAAGGGGGCAGATGAGTGAGTTGGTAATGTCTCCGGGCAGGAATTCAATACGCAATCTGTTCTATACGCGTCTCCGTTTGAGATTGTACATGTGGCCGGTTCCTATTGCATCAGTATGGGCAGCGTAGTGCAGCAGGGACCACTCTGTGGCTTCAGTCTGGCCATTTTTAATGTGTATACATTTCTGCTTCTTTGCCAGGAGTCCTGGGCGCCGGAGCTTAAGATGAGGCTGGAGAAGTTCCTGTCTGTGACCCTGAAAGCCGGCAGATCCCCCCGGCTCCTCGCCTTATACGTATCCTTTTAAAAGCCCAGAGGGCTTGTTAGATGGTGACACCTTTACAGAGCCATGTACGGCTGCCGCCATTATAACTACACCCTCTGCATGCTACTCCTGGAATCTTTCTTTACTGACTCGGCTTTGTGAGCTTACCGAAATATGCATTCTAGGGCAAGGGTGGCCAACCCCAGTGCTCGGGGCCTGCTTTATCACAGGCGGCTCACGCAGGGATAGCCTTAAAACCTGACCTGTTGGTGGCCCTTGAGGACTGGAGTTGGCCGTCCCTGTTCTAGAGCATCGGTTCCCAAATGGAATTAGTGCCGTTCCATTATATTGAAAGAACTTCCCATAGCGCCAACTATTGTGCATTGTGTTACACATGCGCGCGCGCCTCTTACAGGTGTTACATTAGGGCTATCTAATTCAAAAATACATGTTTGTTCTTTATATATGCAACAGGAAAATGTGATACGATGTCCAGCTTTACATGAAAATATGATTCAAAATGTGGACGAGTATATGAAAGTAAACAAAGGTAGAAAGGTACTTCCCCAAGGAGCTTACAATCTAAATATGCTCTCATTCTCTGTGCCTCTCCCACAGCTAATTCTAGAAATGAGTAAATCACTAACGTTGCTCATTCCACACACTTGTAATCGCTGAATATATCAATACCAAGGAATATACCCTCTTCCTTCCTTATAAAGAGAAATAAATGTGGGGGTACTCGGCACTGTTCAATCCTTGTGGCAGAAAGATCTGTAGCACGTTGTCTCTTGCATTTTTGTGGGGTGACGTAGCAAGTCAGATTATTGGAGATAAGGAAAAAGCAGAGGTATTAAACAAATTCTTTGCCGCTATGTTTACCAGGGAAGAATCAAGTTCAATAGTAGCGCCACAGGAGGAAGCCACAACCTCCATATTGATTAACAATTGGTTAACTGAGGAAGAAGTTCATAATCGACTTGAAAAAATTAAAGTAAATAAGGCACCTGGCCCCGATGGCATACATCCAAGAGTTCTCAAGGAGTTAAGCTCAGTAATAGCAAAACCATTATATTTAATATTCAAGGACTCCATTTCCACAGGCTCAGTACCACAAGATTGGCGTAAAGCAGATGTGGTGCCTATATTTAAAAAGGGAGCTAGATCACACCCGGGGAATTACAGACCTGTAAGCCTAACTTCAATAGTAGGGAAACTACTTGAAGGTTTAATACGGGATAATATTCAGGAATACCTAATGGAAAACAAATTATTAGTAATAGTCAGCATGGATTTATGAAGGATAGATCTTGCCAAACTAACCTTATTTGTTTCTTTGAGGAGGTAAGTAGGAATTTAGACCAGGGTAATGCAGTTGATGTGGTCTACTTAGATTTTGCAAAGGCTTTTGATACGGTTTCACACAAGAGGTTGGTGTACAAAATAAAGAAAATTGGACTCAGTAATAATATATGCACCTGGATTGAAAACTGGTTAAAGGACAGACAACAGAGGGTTGTCATAAATGGAACTTTTTCAGGTTGGGCTAAAGTCGTGAGTGGAGTACCTCAGGGATCGGTACTGGGACCCCTGCTTTTTAACTTGTTTATTAATGACCTTGAGGTTGGGATCGAGAGCAAAGTCTCCATCTTTGCTGATGATACTAAATTGTGTAAGGTAATAGAATCAGAGCAGGATGAAATTTCTCTTCAGAAGGACTTAGAGAGACTGGAAACATGGGCAGGTAAATGGCAAATGAAGTTTAATACAGATAAATGTAAGGTTATGCATTTGGGATGCAAGAATAAAAAGGCGACTTACAAATTAAATGGAGATATATTGGGGGAATCCTTGATGGAGAAGGATTTAGGAGTGCTTGTAGACAGTAGGCTTGGCAATAGTGCCCAGTGTCATGCAGTAGCTGCAAAGGCAAACAAGATCTTATCTTGCATCAATCGGGCAATGGATGGAAGGGAAGTAAACATAATTATGCCCCTTTTCAAAGCAATAGTAAGACCACACCTTGAATATGGAGTACAATTTTGGGCACCAATCCTAAGAAAAGACATTATGGAACTAGAGAGAGTGCAGAGAAGAGCCACCAAATTAATAAAGGGGATGGACATTCTAACTTATGAGGAGAGGCTAGCTAAATTAGATTTATTTACATTAGAAAAGAGGCGTCTAAGAGGAGATATGATAACTATATACAAATATATTCAGGGACAATACAAGGAGCTTTCAAAAGAACTATTCATCCTACGGGCAGTACTAAGGACTCGGGGCCATCCCTTAAGGTTGGAGGAAAGGAAATTTCACCAGCAACAAAGGAAAGGGTTCTTTACAGTAAGGGCAGTTACAGTGTGGGGTTCATTACCCATGGAGACTGTGAAGGCAGATACAATAGATTTGTTCAAAAAAAGGTTGGACATCTTTTTAGATGGGAAAGGTATACAGGGATATATCAAATAAGTATACATGGGAAGGATGTTGATCCAGGGATTAATCCGATTGTCAATTCTTGGAGTCAGGAAGGAATTTATTTTTCCCCTTAATGGGTTTTTTGTTTGCCTTCCTCTGGATCAATAAGTATAGATATAGAATAAAGTATCTGTTGTCTAAATTTAGCATAGGTTGAACTTGATGGACGCACGTCTTTTTTCAACCACATTTACTATGTAACTATGTAACTATGTAACTATGTAAGTACATCAGGGCAGCCAGGGTGCCAGATCACACGACGTAGTAGCTACGTCCCAGGGCACTCAAAGGGTTAATGTTAGTGTTGATGGTGTCCCTCTGGGTCCCATGGTCGTTATACCTGCGAGATCTCCAGTCGTTTCAACGCACTTTTCCTTGACCTCACTATACAGAGAGACAGCACCCAAAACAGCCGAGGTAACACTGCTTCACTTTGAACCCGTTGCCCCTATTACAGGATTTGCACGTTCCTGGGCGTTACCACGCGGTGGAACAGGCGGGTGGGCTGCGTTGCGCTCGTGCGTGGTGATGTCACACACTCTGCTTGGCTGTGCTTTTCCTGGCCAGCTAGTTGTTGGGGGGCGTGTCACGGGCGCGAACAAGATGTCACGGAGCTGGTTTGCCCTTATGAGGGCGAACCGCTCACGTGAATCACCAGCGAGCAGCACAATCAAATTGTGTTTGCTTCGGCAAGCGGCTACGTGCCGCGCATGCGCAGGCGCTCTCTCACGCTGGCCACACACATTACAACAGTGTGTTTCATCGTGGCCAGCGCGAGCGCGCCCGCCTGCTCAGCGTCGCCTTGGACAAAGCCTTAGCAATGAAGGAGTTAACCTGTGCGTTAGTGAGGCGGATGCGGGGAAGAGTGGGGTACGGGGGGGGGGAGTGAGTACAGAGAGGGAATTATCTGACCTTTTCCCAGCTGCCTCTCCCCCTCCATCCACACCAGTTGCACCCGAGTTTTCACACTGGCCCTTTAAATCGGGGGCGGCCAACTCTAGTCCTCAATGCCACCAACAGGCCAGATATTAGGGATATCCCTGCTTCAGCACAGGTGGCTGAGTCTTCCACTGAGAAGGGATATCCTTAAAACCTGGCCTGTTGGAGTTGGCCGCACTGCTTTAATAATTAAATCTCCTCCATGCTGTGGTATCACTTTACTGAGAGTCCTGTGCGATAAAGGATGCTTGTGATTATTTATAACATGTGTTACCAGGAAGTAATACAGTGAGAGTTACCGCTCGTCTTCAGGTGTGTCCTGAGCACAGAGTTAAGATGACAGATACATGGTTACATTAGGTGAACCAGGTTATACATTATATAAATACATTGCATGCACAGTTCTACTGTTGCTTTCAACCTTAAAGAGCGGTGGAACCCTTTAAAATGTTATTGTGTCTTAACCCTTTCACAGCAATATGTTAAACTCCTGGCAGTGGAAGGGTTAGTTCTATGTAACTATACATGTGGTAGAGTTTAGAACCGCTTCCTATGTTATATATCACTTATAATATTAAGGTATAACCTTTAATAACCTTTTTGACTCAGTAAAAACAATGCCAAAAGAAATGGTTGAACAGTAAAATATCAGCGGTTCGCACGTCTTTCCCGGCAGAAACACCGGCCTCGTAATACATTTCAATTGGTTGAAGGTTGTCTCCTTTTTAATTAATCGGCATGAGAAGCTGGCTGCTGCGTTAACCCATTAAGAACTCAACGGCTTTGTGACCGACACCCACATCTGTCGTCAGCCCCTGTCGGAGCTGGCCGAACCACCAATGTTTTTTTGATTTGCAATTGCTGCTCCGCGCATGGCACTGGCATGGAAGGGGTTAAATTAAATCTCGCTCCGGTTAGGGTGTCCTGATGTGTAAGTAAAAGTGGCGCGGGCTAGAGGCGTCGCGGACTAGAGGCACCGTGAAAGTGTCCCGGGTTGGAGGCACGATGCCTGCCACCGATCGGCAGAGTCTCTGCATAAATCCAATCCCTGCTCATTGGTCTCCGGCAGGTTTATACTTGACTAGCTAACACGGTCGTAGGGAAACCTGGGTATACACATTTTAATGGGGTCATTCAGACCTCGCCGAGCGCGGCGCCACACACCTCTCTGGCCTTGGATGCTGCTGAGCGAGTGTGTTCAGGTGGACATTAACGGAGCGTCTCGGTTTCTTCCCCAGAGTTGTTGCAGCAGCTCCAGCTGCAGCTGGTGGAGTCTGAGCGCAGGGCCGTGACCTACATGAAGCGCTACAACAAGATGCAGGCCGACTACCACAATCTGATCGGGGTCACCGCCGAGCTTGTGGACTCCCTGGAGGCCACAATAAACGGGAAGATGGTAAGAAGCCTGCGGGCACATGGGCCGGGCAGAAATTGTGGGATCTGTACTATGCAGAGTCATTGCAATGGGGTCATCTGAGATTTCACATGAATCCATAGGGGGCGGCTTTAGGGCAATGTGAGGCTGCCGTTTACTGACACTCGCCAGTAATGAGCAAGATACCTGTGTGTGTCTGTCACACCTCTGTGATATCCGCATGTGGCGATCAAACCAATTAACCTGGATCGGAGCGTCCATACTGCGCGCGCACGTGAGCGTGGGCAGGTGCAATGCGCGCAGAGACGATTTTTTTGATCTTTGCCGTGCCATGGGCTGGTCACATGCGCGGTTCAGCCAATGAGGGTGAACCGCACACGTGACGTCACGGGCAGGCCCCCCATTGCAAAGTCGTGCACGTCAGGAATCGTCCCTGCTACAAGGGCGCGCCATGTCACGGCGCACCGTCGCGCGCGCACCTAGCATGGCCACGACCTTACTCTGATTATAACACAGGCCTTGGAAATGCGGCTAGGTGGTTGAGCGCTTTCTCCAAATTCACTCGCAAAGTAGCATTACGTCTTTAACCTCTTCAATGCCAAAGCAGCATGTGCCTGTCAGGTGTCACTTATTTGGAGGGTCTGTGACACAGGCCCCTTTCCGTGTGCTGTGAAGCCGCTTGCCAGTGCTGGAGTGGAGAATTTACATGAATGGGGCAAACATTTTCTCCAGCACAGAGCAACAGCTTCACAGCGTGTGCAGTAAGAGACCTGCTGGAGGTCAGGATTTCTTGTTTAAATGTCCTGTTTTGGTACCCTCGGATATCGCTCGGCAGTCTCTCTGGCCCCCCAGTGGGAGCATCGTTGTATTGCAGGCTTTGCTGCGGAGAGAACGCAGAGTTGTCCGTCTAATAATAGTTTGACCGGTGGATGGAACCTGGCAGAAACCTAAAACCATAAAACTTAATACAAAAAAACATAGCGTGTTGGGGGAAAAAGCCCCCATCCCCCTCAATCTGACCCTGTCTGCGTGTTGGCTGCAGCTATGCTTATGCTAATCATATTTTCTTGTCTCTGACAGCTCTCTGGCCCCGGTAATATCCACATAAGTAATATAACATCTATCTTCATATTAACGCCGGGAGCCATTGAGCCAAGAGCTTGTCTAGTGAACTCGCCATTAAAATTGCAATCCTCCAAGTTTGCAGCGCTATAAAATGTGTTTTGATGAGCTGTGTGAGACCAGTCGCTGCCTGTTATCGCTGGGTTAAATCTGATGTATACATCTGTCTCCAAGGTATTATGTCTCAAAACATAGAGCACTAGCCAGTTACAGCGTGCGTTCCCCACGTGGGACAGAACAGCGGCGGCGAGTGCGCTAGCGCTGAAGAATACGTTTATTTATGATTATTATAGGATAAACATGTTTAATTATTGAAATTACTTCTGCCATTCTACAGAATGTGTGTGTGTATTTGCTCTGGTTTGTGTGTGTGTGCGTGTGTATTTGTTCTGGGGTGTGTGTGTGTATATTTGTTCTGGA
>WSYH01017748.1:0-11724 GCA_036426205.1 Ascaphus truei
ATCCATGTGTAAAATCCAATAATAAAGGTTTAATTGACACGAACAAAGACAAATGCACACTCACACTTTGCCAGTATAATAAAAGCGTTGTATGGGACAGGCCCATGCGCCAGACATGTGTCAGACTGTAGCAAGTTCCTTCCGTTCCGTCTCGCTGTATGAACAGCAAGGCTTCACTGCTGCTGGTGTCACCGTCTCACCGTCTCTCCGGCAACCCGAATGAGCAGCCTGCAGTTCCTGTTCAGCACGGCTCGTCTTGGGCAGGATTCAGGGAACTTCTTTGCTGGTGTCTGATTTTGGCGTCTGAACTGCTCCACCACCGTAGTTCATTGACCACGTGACCCTACGCGTTTCTTCCGACTCTGTGGCTTTCATCAGGGGATGGACTACCCTTGTAATGGCTTACTTTTTATAATGAGGAAAAAAGAGAGATCCAGCGCTCCACGGATTTCAAGATAAATGAATTTATTGTGCCACACGACGTTTCGACCAACAGGTCTTTTTCAAGTGATAAGGCATACTCAAATGAGGGTCTACCTAGTATATATACCCTCCAACATTAATCAAACAAGTGAAAAACAAGTGAAAACAGTTACATAATCACCCCAGCTGCTCCCAATCCGCTTCCCCTGATCAGTGCTATCTCCATGCATAGCCATAACAGTCCAGGGGGAAGCGGATTGGGAGCAGCTGGGGTGATTATGTAACTGTTTTCACTTGTTTTTCACTTGTTTGATTAATGTTGGAGGGTATATATACTAGGTAGACCCTCATTTGAGTATGCCTTATCACTTGAAAAAGACCTGTTGGTCGAAACGTCGTGTGGCACAATAAATTCATTATCTTGAAATCCGTGGAGCGCTGGATCTCTCTTTTTTCCTCAGTGTACTTTGGAATTTTCCTGGCAGGTACTTCCTTCAACCAGCAGCACCGGTAAACTGTATGTATTTATTTATATATTGTGGTGTGCAGCCTTAAACCCCTTTACATTGTTACTGTTTATAATGCCTTAGTCCAATTGAACAATTACAAACCCAAGTGTTTTTAATAATTGATTTAGGTCATCTGTGCTGGATGATAATATACAATAGCAATAATAATTGGTTGACATTATGCATATTTACTAAAATAGAAATCAACAATTAGTGGTGAAATTAATAGACTAAATCATATATCATGAATAGTTATAAGAAAGAATTAATTATATAAAAGACAACATATATTAAATGTAACCTTGATATATTAAACATTATTAAACATTGCTAGACATTAAACCTATGTAACTGATGCTACTAATCTCATATCAATCTGTTTGAAAACAAACAATTTAATTACAATTGATCTGCACATACATCAGTATAAACATATCTAAATATTTCACAACAAAACAAAAATATTAAGGAGCGCCTACTATTACAACCTGCCTAACTGTGAGTAAGTCAGCTACTGTGTTGAAACAACCTATGGGGTGGCCAGAGGGGGTAGTAAATATAAAATAGATCCTATGTTGCTAAGATGACACATATATTGTATAAATGACTTTAATAAAAACTACTATAAAAAATGAAAAAAATATTTAAATATAAAAAATTAATAAAAAATATTTTGATAATACCAAAACCTTAAAAAACATAGAGTCCAGTTCCAATAAAGTGCATCCAGGTAACAGCAGCCCATTTGAAAGGGATCACAACTCCCTTGTAGATACCTATGAAAGAAAAAGAGAAAAAAAACAGGCGCACACCTAGTGCATTAAAGTAAAACAAACAGTTTATGGAACATTAAAAAACAGACAAATGCCCACTCACAAGTCAAACAGTAAAATAAAGCAGTTATGAGATTGGCTCTCATATGCCAGTAGTAGCGTCCGGATCAGCAATGGAGTCCTGTCCTACACACGCGTGGCGCAGTCTCCTTCACCGGAAGTGACGTCCTCCCGGTCGTGTGCCCCGCAAAAGGAAATCCCTCCGGGAACCACAGCCTTTGCCTGCTTACTTCTGGCTGCTGCACTACCAGGAATAGTAGAGATCACCTAGTGCATTAAAGTATAACAATGTAGTTTATAGAACAATAAAAACAGTCAAATGCCCACTCACAAAAGTACACGGTAAATAAGCAGGTATGAGATAGGCTCTCATAAGCCAATACTGCCGTCCGACTCAGCAATGGTGTCCTTCTCCTGTGTGCTCTCCGCGTGGTTTCCTGCAACCGGAAGTGACATCCACCCCCCAAGAAATCCCTCCGGGAACCAGCACATTCAGCTCCCTGCTTCTGGTCGCTGCACCACCGGGGGAAGAAGGGATCCAAACTTCTGCTTTGCCTCTCACAGCCTGCAATAGTTCTCAAACCGCAGTGATAGTCTCCGTAGGAAAGTGACTCCTCTGTCTTAGCCACGCCCTACGCGTTTCGTCATCTATGATGACTTCATCAGGGGATACCCATTGGATGTGCCTCCACAGTATTTATAGCAAGGATATTTGCATACTGTATATCAATAAAACAATTAAAGAGTTAATTACAAAGGTTCAACCAGTCTATTGCATTAATCATCATACAATGCCAATCCCAATAGACTGGTTATGAGGACCACACTATCTTTCCAAAAATGTGATCAGATTATTGTTTATTCTTTCACAGGGATATGCTCAAATAATTGGAAATTTTGCAGAATAATGCTAGAGAAAATTATCCATAAACTTAGTATGCTAATAACATTGTTTGAGTGGTTTTTATTTTTATTTGTAAATTAAATCTGATTTTGGTTTTAATAACCTCTTACAATAATAAAAAGTCAGATTTGATCAAATGACTAAGTGAAAGATATGTTATATATAATCAAAAAAGGTTATATCAAGAATTGGAGAATCTATTACATATAGAACATTTTTAAACATTTTTTATATTTTTTATTATGAAAGTATTAGTACATTGCTTATAAACGTTAAATCTTTAGAATACATAGGTTTTTTATTTATATACCTATCATTGCCACCCATTGGTTGTATTTCACAGTTAGGTGTACTTAATCAAAGTTTGTTAGGTTACATTAGAGGCGCTACTTTGGTTTTTTGTTCTGTTATATATATATATATATATATATATATTGTGATGTCCACACCACGTTGCAGTCTCTTTTATCCAGATCAAAGGCAGGGAAACGTAGTGTTGATGCACAGCAGGGTTTATTCGCCAGGTACAAAGCAGGAGCAGGGTTAATTTATAAGATAAAACAGAAACAAAAAGCCTAACTCCTTTTCAGAGTTCTGACTAATACAGCTTAGTCCCTAACTACCAGTGGGGAAAACTAAGTTCTTTCCCCACTTTAGACTCTGTACCTGCAGCTTCCCTTTGCAGTATCTCACAGGGCGGTCTGTGTGTGTGCCTTCAGACCAGCACAGCAGCAGCACAGGAAGCTGTCTGTGCTGCCTTTTAACCTTGAAGCTCATTAATTAGGGCTCAGGTGAGAGTGAAGGGAACACACCCTGGAAGGTGCTGGGTCCTATGTACCTCCCCTCAAACACCTTTTGCTTCAATATATCACAATATATATATATATATATACAGTATACATACAGTTAGGTCCGGAAATTATTGGACACTGACACAATTTTCATAATTTTGGCTCTGTACGCCACCACAATGGATTTGAAAATGAAACAACCGAGATGCAATAGAAGTGCAGACTTTCAGCTTTAATTCAAGGGGTTGAACAAAAACATCGTATGAAACGTTTAGGAATTGCAACCATTTTTATACACAGTCCCCTTATTTCAGGGGCTCAAATGTAATTGGACAAATTAACACAATCATAAATAAAATGTTCCTTTTTAATACTTTGTCGAGAATCCTTTGCAGGCAATGACTGCTTGAAGTCTGGAACGCATGGACATCACCAAACGCTGGGTTTCCTCCTTTGTGATGCTTTGCCGGGCCTTTACTGCAGCTCTCTTCAGTTGTTGTTTCTTCGTGGGTCTTTCTGCCCTTAGTTTTGTCTTCAGCAAGTGAAATGCATGCTCGATTGGGTTGAGATCAGGTGATTGACTTGGGCATTGCAGAATATTCCACTTCTTTGCCTTAAAAAACTCCTGGGTTGGAGGCGCATGCGCGGTGGCAAGGAGCATGGTTGTGTAGCCTGAGAGCCCCATGCCTCACTGATAGACAAAGTTAGAAAAACCCCACAAAAAACGGCAATTTTACCCGCAATTACCAAAAACCTGCTCAACAAACACCAGTAATGTCAAAACGGGTCGCAAAAACCCAGAGGAAAACGGGTTTGCCAGTCTATTTCGGTGGAACCAGGAGGAATAAAGCAGCCCCAGTAATGGCGCCATCTTCAAACCCGGTATCGGAATCAGAGCACGAAGGAGAAGAAGATGAAAGTGACAACCCAGAAATGCTACCGGTGAGAATATGTGATTTTAACCGGCTGTATAAAGATCTGAAAACCTTATTACAAGCTGAAATAAAAGAATTAGGAAAAGAGGTGGGGAACCTGGGAGAGAGGACGGGGGAACTAGTGACCCAACTAGATCTCACCACTAAGTCAACCAGGAAAAACGAAAAAAAGACTACAGACCTGCAACACCAAATCAATGAATTAAGGGACAGACAGGAAGATGCAGACAACCGGGACAGGAGAAATAATATAAGAATTAGAGGAGTACCAGAGACTGTGGGAGACTGTGAAGACTCCGTGTCCAGATGGCTTGAGAGTCTGCTCCCAGAGAACCCCAAGGAAAAAATGGAGATGGACAGATGCCACAGAGCGCTACGATCGAGGGCTCTGCAATCTGAGCAGCCTCGTGATAGTATAGTGCGGCTGCACTATTACTCTACCAGTGAAGCAGTGCTCCAAAAAACAAGAACCACACCAATAACTGAATTTGAAGGAGCCATGTTGATCATATTCCAAGATCTGTCCCCGACCACCCTGTTGAGAAGGCGACAGCTAATGCCAATAATGAAGACACTTAGAGACAATGCTACAGTATAAGATACAGGTGGACCTTCCCATCCGAGCTGCTAGTCATCCGAAATGGGAGACCGGTCTCTATGAAAGACCCAGAAGAAGGAGTCGAGTTCTTAAACAAACTGGGCCTCGGGGACGTCCCGAACGGGGGCACAAGAGAACCGGAAACCCCAGAGTAAACTTGGTCGACAGTTGGAAGCTCCCCCAAGGCGCGAGGAGATAAGGGCTGAAGATGGCGCGACCAATAAACTAATAAGCTGCAAAATTCACAAGTTGGACCAGTTCGACGTTTTAAAAGGTCCCCAAATGGATAATAAAGTTATTGCAAAGTTACTGTTAAAAGACTGTATAGGAGGAGGAGATAAGAGCGACTGCCACGTTGGCAGGACGATCGTAAGACTCTCCCAAAGACTGTTAAAAAAAAGCCAGTTCACTTACCTGATGTTCCAGTGATGGCGCTCAAAGAATGATGGCGACGGCCACGCGGTGATCTCGGAGCCAAGATGACACGCAGAACCAGGAAGACAAGGTCAAGCGGGAAGAGAGAGTGTGCCTACCTCCGATGCGGCGCAAAGCAGGATCCAACATGGCGGAACCCGGATATACGTCACCCATAGGAGGATGTACGGCGGCGGCCATATTGGAGGGGGCGGAAGTGACGGGACAAATCCGACGACTCGAAAGACAAGAGCGCCGGAACTGGAGAACGGGGCACAACCACAGCAGATGATGGAGAGGAAACAACAGGAGACACTCCCCGGCGCCGGAGTCAAGTGAGCGGGAGAAGCCCAACGAAGGGGGTGTTGCAGAGAGGGGGGAGGGGAAGAGACAAGGGGGCGATCGGGGGGAGGGCATAAACAAAAGAACCAACAGGGAATATCAGATAAGTAGATGAAGGATAAGAAAGTGGAAGAGGGAAGGGAAGTTAAGAGGCGGGAAATGACCGAGAAGGGGAGGGCGGCAAAAAGGGTTGTTAGGATAAAAGAGAGAAAGGAAACAGACACATCACTGAGCAAGCAGAGAGAGACAATAGAAAGGGAATGATTGGTGAGGGGAAAGATCAGGAGGGATGCATAAACCAAGTAAGGGATAGTAGACGGAATGAAAGGAAGGCGGAGATTATAGGAAAAACGGGTAAGCAGAGAGAAAGTAGAAAGCAACAAGTAAGTGGATAATTTGGAGAGAGGAAGTGAAGTAAACGGAGGGGAGCTGAAAAGTTGAAGGGAATCAAAAGAAAGGAGGAGTAAGAGAATGGGATAAGGGAAGAAGTAGAGAGAGGATGCAAGAAAAGAAGAGGAAGAAGAGTAGAGTAAAGGGAATTCTGAAAGGTTGACAAGGGTAGAGGGGGAAGTGATATGGAATAGAGGAGGGAAAAGCAAGTGAGAGAAAGGGTAGAAAGGAAAGAAACCGTGAAAAGCACAGAACGTTCCTGAAGGTTAAGAGAGGGACAGATATGGGAGAAAAACGGTAGGATATAGCAGAGAGTAAGGGAAGGGGGTGAGAGATATAGAGCGAGGAAAAGAAGGGAGGAGGAGAAAGAAGGAAAGCAAGTAGCAAGTAGAGAAAAAATAGCACATAGCAGAAGGAGATGGGATGTGATTGGAAAGAATGGGGAAGAGGGTTGGGAACCAGAAAGAATAAGCAGGATGAGAGAAATCAGAAGAAGAGAAGAGGAGATAAAAAAGAGGCAGGACAGAGAACGGAATCGGAGTGGAAGGAAGAGATGAGAATACAGCGGGGGAGGAGGGACGGGATAAGCAGACACCACAGGCAAAAGGTAGATATGAGTATAAAAGATCAAAGGGAAGGTAACATGTAGTGTGGCGAGGTAAATGGTAAGGGAAAAGAAAGTCTGTCAGGAAGAAAGAACATCAAAGGTGGTAGTAATAGGGGCCATTATAATGACAGCGTTATACAAATAGTGAAACGCATGTAACACTGGTCTCAACAAAAACTACTCAGTCTAGTTACACGGCCAGACAAGTCAGGTAGGAGTGAAAGATAAAGCGGCAGGATTTTAGAGCATTAAGTTAGGGGGAAGTAATAGTTTCAGCAGGTTCAGTTAATGTATATAAGGTAGATAAGGAGAAATCAAGAGTAGTTAGAGCCTTAATTAGCAAGGGTTTTTAATAAACAAATAATTGTAGAAAGTGGGGCGGGAGCGGTGGCGGCAGACTCTGCTCCGCAACCTGCATTGGCCCACAGCTGGAGTCCGGAGAGGAACTTTCCCGAGGCTCTGGCAAAGTCCTTTGGGTCAAGGAGGAGGAGAGGAGCAGAAAGGGAAGCAGGGAGGTGGGATCCACCTGCCTCTCCCAACACCCAAAGGCGATGGACTCGGAACCGAGACGGAGGTGCAGAAGTTCCGAGGACATTATTGTTGTGTTATTTGTATGGTTGTATGTTTGTTCCCACCCAGTATCCCTTATGTGTCCCCCCATGCCCCCCCTGACCAGGAAGATGGCAGCAGCCGAAAGGGGAGAAAGCTCGAGAAGCCTCAAAGAAGGAACTCTAAGGACCCGGAAACATACACTGGCGACACACTTTATTCGAGCTCGGCTAGTCCCACGAATTCGGGTATACCCGGGTGTATTGAGGTTTGTGACTGTTTTCTGCCCGAGTGCATTGGGTTATTTTCCAGACAGGGATTGAAGCATTTTATTCCCGCTGGCTGCAATACTGCACAGTATATATATATATACTGCATTACAATTCATGAATTTATGCCATCTGGTAGACACGCGAAGCAATGCAGCCTATTAAATCCTAATCATTATCATTTAACAGATCAGCCGCCCGTCAGCCAGGCATGAACCCAGGCTGGGAAGGCAAACGCAACGGGGCTTGTCAGAGGTGAGGAGCGGCGCATTCCAGGTATCTGCCAGGTACATACTGGGTATTTGCTCGAATAAAGTGTGTCGGTGCAGTACCACCACATCGGAGCAGACAATTCCCAGCACAGATGAGTAATGAAATAATATTAATTTCACATAATGTTAAGGGACTTAATAGTCCAATCAAAAGGAGAGTTGCTTTCAGAGATTATAACCGTAGGAAGGCAGATATTATCTTCCTCCAAGAGACACATTTTTCAAAAAATAGCCATCCGAAATATTTAGATAAGAACTTTAGGTCAATCTATATGGCCTCGGCCCAAGTCAAAAAGAGGGGAGAGGCCATTTTGGTCCACAATAGACTGTCGTTTCACGTAGATAAAACATACACAGACACAGATGGGAGATACATCATAGTAACGGGGACGATACAGGGTCAAGCTCTCACGCTGGCTACAGTATATGCACCATGCGAGCAAGCACCAGGGTTCTTCACCCTATTTTTCAGTAAACTACACCAAGTTGCAAGGGGCAGTATTTTTCTAGCGGGAGATCTAAATCGAACCCTTGACCCAGACTTAGACAGATGCACAAACACTAACCACTACCATAGACAAGACGTACTAACGATAACCCAGGGATTACGAGACTGTCAGCTAGTGGACATTTGGAGGGAACAACATCCAGGGACGAGAGAGTACACCTTTTTCTCCCACCCCCACAACAGATACAGCAGGATAGACTACTTCCTGGTTTCTAATAGAGTGGTCCCAGTGGTCTCCCGTACAGGGATACATGACATCACTTGGTCAGACTGTGGCGAAAATGGGGGTAATCAGCGCATTAATAAAGGCAGTGGGCTCGGCTGGTTACCCCTATTTCGCATTGGGGATGAAGAGGTTAATTTTATATGCATTGCTGTCACCGTTTTGCAGGATAATCTATACCTGCAGTGCTGAATAACAAGAGCTGTTCCATTAAGACTGCTAATTTAGGAACGGAGTGAGCCAGCACCCTGATTTTCGGTGTGCAGCCTCAGTGTAACCCCTCAAGTACACACATATTAAAAATATAACTTTGTCATAAGGGAAACATATATTTTTGATAAAGTGCCTATTTGTTGCAGTTAAACTGTACAGGCAGGATGCTATTGTTTCTGCCTGCCTTGGTAATGCATTAAGGAACAAATGTTTTGCTTACCAGAACCAAATGTTTTGACACCTATGAGCTGGGTCACTTGCCTATGCAAGCTTCAAAGCTAGCCTGCTAGGCCCACAACTATAAACCTATCTGGAAGTTGCATATCAAAAGACCCCAGATTCGTAAAGTGTCACTTAATCAGGATGTTTCTGAGTAGCAAATCCTGCTACTCGTCCTAGATATTTCACACCTTGGGACCAATTTGCCTTCCCAGCCTGGGTTCATGCCTGGCTGACGGGCGGCTGATCTGTTAAATGATAATGATTAGGATTTAATAGGCTGCAATGCTTCGCGTGTCTACCAGATGGCATAAATTCATGAATTGTAATGCAGTATATATATATGTACTGTGCAGTATTGCAGCCAGCGGGAATAAAATGCTTCAATCCCTGCTGGAAAATAACTCAATGCACTCGGGCAGAAAACAGTCACAAACCTCAATACACCCGGGTATACCCGAATTCGTGGGACTAGCCGAGCTCGAATAAAGTGTGTCGCCAGTGTATCGTATGAAACGTTTAGGAATTGCAACCATTTTCATACACAGTCCCCTTATTTCAGGGGCTCAAATGTAATTGGACAAATTAACACAAACATAAATAAAATGTTCATTTTTAATACTTTGTCGAGAATCCTTTGCAGGCAATGACAGCTTGAAGTCTGGAACGCATGGACATCACCAAACGCTGGGTTTCCTCCTTTGTGATGCTTTGCCAGGCCTTTACTGCAGCTGTCTTCAGTTGTTGTTTGTTTGTGGGTCTTTCTGCCTTAAGTTTTGTCTTCAGCAAGTGAAATGCATGCTCGATTTGGTTGAGATCAGGTGATTGACTCGGCCATTGCAGAATATTCCACTTCTTTGCCTTAAAAAACTCATGGGTTGCTTTCGCAATATGTTTTGGGTCATTGTCCATCTGTAAAGTGAAGCGCCGTCCAATCAACTTCACTGAATTTGGCTGAATCTGAGCAGACGATATATCCCCATACACTTCAGAATTCATCCGGCTGCTTCCTTCTTCTGTCACATCATCAACAAAAACTAGTGACCCAGTGCCATTGTAAGCCATTCATGCCCATGCCATCATACTGCCTCCACCGTGTTTTACAGATGATGTGGTATGCTTCGGATCATGAGCCGTTCCAAGCCTTCTTCATACTTTTTCTTCCCATCATTCTGGTACAGGTTGATCTTGGTTACATCTGTCCAAAGAATGCTGTTCCAGAACTGGGCTGGCTTTTTTAGATATTGTTTAGCAAAGTCTAATCTGGCCTTTCTATTCTTGAGGCTTATGAAGGGTTTGCACCCTGTGGTGAACCCTCTGTATTTGCTCTCGTGAAGTCTTCTCTTTATGGTAGACTTGGATAATGATATGCCTACCTCCTGGAGAGTGTTCTTCACTTGGCTGGATGTTGTGAAGGGGGTTTTCTTTACCATGGAAGGATCCTATGATCATCCACCCCTGTTGTCTTCCGTGGATGTCCAGTCCTTTTTGTGTTGCAGAGCTCACCAGTGCGTTCTTTTTTTTCTCACAATGTACCAAACTGTTGATTTGGCCACTCCTAATGTTTCTGTTATCTCTCTGATGGATTTTCTTTTTTTTGCAGTCTAATGATTCCCTGTTTCATTTGCATTGAGAGCTCTTTTAACTGCATGTTGTGGGTTCACAGCAACAGCTTCCAAATGTGAATGCCACACCTGGAATCAACTCCAGACCTTTTACCTGCTTAATTGATGATGAAATATCGAAGGAATAGCCCACACCTGTCCATGAAACAGCTTTTGAGTCAATTGTCCAATTACTTTTGGTCCCTTGAAAAAGAGGTGGCTACATATTAAAGAGATGTAATTCCTAAACCCTTCCTCCAATTTGGATGTGAATACCCTCAAATTAAAGCTAATAGACTGCACTTTAACCCCATATTCATTATTTAACTGTAACTTGAATTTATTTTGGTACACAGCCAAAATAACAAAACTTTTATCAGTGTCCAATTATTTCCGGATCTAACTGTATATATATTACACTATGGATAATGTTTTTTCTAAAAGGAATAATAGAAATTGCAATTTAGATCTTATATTTGAATGGGAAGGTCATGCAAAGTATTACTCCAGTACTCTATGCCTCCTGTTCCTGTCATCGCATGCTGTGTCCTGCCTGGATTTCCACTGGGACTTTTACTTGCTCTCCTTTGGCTTTCTGGAATACTGGGACATTACTCTTTCTATTACTGAGATTCCGATTGAAGCAGAAGGAAAGTACAGAGGCATTGCGAGACGCTGTAGGGTGACGCCAGCTCATGGCAGGAGCTGTATGAGGTCTTCATCCGATCATGTGCACCCTATATCTCTCCCATGTGTGTGTGGTTTTTAAATCCTGTCAGTGCAATTCCTTGGGACTGCTTGTTCTATTAAATGTACCTTTTTTTTTATTATACAGTTACATGCTATGGAGCCTGCGTTTCTTTTGTCTTTTGTTTTTTCAGGTTCAACAGTGGGTGGCTATACCACTATTTTTGAAGCTGCAAAGTGCTCCATGGATCTGTTGCTGGAAATATTACCTCTCTGGAAGTTCATCAAGTGGAATTATTTGGACTTTATCCTTTTGGATTTAAGACAGTTTTTCACATATCACTTTATGGTTATGTATAATTAATTTTAGAATAGAATTATCTATAAAATCTAAATTAATCTATTTTACTATCACTTTAGAATTGCACTGTTAT
>WSYH01017749.1:0-11723 GCA_036426205.1 Ascaphus truei
CACACACACACACACACACACACACACACACACCTTCCCCAGTGACACACAAACACACAGTGACACACACACACAGTGACACACACACACAGTGACACAAACACACACACACAGTACCTTCCAAGCGTCACGTGCACGAGAGTGCGTGCGCCCACTATATAACTGGCCTAAGTTAGAAAGTGTATCGCACAGCAGATGCTAATGCCAATTATCAACTACGGGGACATAGTATATGGCTCGGCACCCCAAACCCACCTCAGAAAACTTGATAACCTCTACAATTCAATATGGCGTTTTGTTCTCCAATGCAACTAAAACACATATCACATGCGAAATGCTCAAAGAACTAGATTGGTCATCACTCGAGTCTAGGCGCAAATTTCATCTTTCCTGTCCCGCCTTCAAATACTTCCTGGGCAAGCTACCAATCTATCTGAACAAGCTCCTCACCCCTCCACATGCAGCACTTATCATCTGAGATCTGACTCCAAAAACTGTTCATGGTCCCAAGGTTCAGCAAAGTATCCGGCCGACTCCTCCTCTTACCGTGCACCCCAAAACTGGAACAATCTACCGGAGACTCTCACAGCCACCACCAGTCTAAGTTCTTTCAAAACTAAAGCTGTCTCACATTTTAATCTAGTCTGTAACTGTTACATACGTCTATAATATATACAGCTGAACCCCGTTATAGCGTGGTGCTTGGGGTCCAAAAATCTGATGGCGTTATATGCGAATTGCGTTAAAAAAAACATTGTGAACATTTGCAAACATCGCGCCCCTCAGGGGTTCCGCGGCCGCCGGAGGGGGAGAGCTGGGATAACTCTCCATGCTGTGCCAGACCCGGTGGCGAAGCAGCATCCCCCATGCAGTACTGACCTCAGCAGCTGGGAGCACTCTCCTCTCCCTGTTTCTGCCTTCAGCTTCCGGCTGACAGGGAGAGAGAGGAAAATCAGTCAGCTCCCTTTAAGAGAAAGTATGTGTCTGTGTGTGTGTCTGTGTGATCCCCCTGAACAGAGAGCGTCAGAGCGATGTGTCGCCTTGGTAACCGGCATCAAATGACGAAGTGAGGTCACGGAACATCATTGGATGCCAGAGCCGAGGGGGGAGGGGAGGGTGCAGGCAGCCAGCTCCCTGCCACCTGGGACATGACAAGCCCTAGTACCCCAGCAGGGCACAGGAGAGGCTAGAAAACGGCATGGTAGCACATCTGCACCATGGTACTGCATATTATTGGGAGCCAGGCTCACATCGGGTTATAAACGGATTTGCGTTGTAATGGATGCCGCTATAACAGGGTTGAGCTGTATTATCTTTAACTATGCATGCAATGTCTTGTATATAATGTATACCCTGTACTCTTATGTAACTATGTATTTGTAACCATCTATTATTTGTCATCTTAACTCTATGCCCAGGACATACTTGAAAACGAGAGGTAACGCTCAATGTATTTCTTCCTGGTAAAACATTTTATAAATAAATCTTTAAATATTAACCACCACAACATTTAAACTGTAATTACCGAAGTTGGGCCAGGGGAGAGCGCGGGGCCTCTGTAAGAGTGGGCATCTCCAGGTACCATGCGTCGTCACGAGACGACGCGTTGCCTTGACAACACAATGTCACATGATGTCACCACGTGTTGCGAGTGCGTGCAAGAGGCACTGCACACCACATGATGTCATCACGTGACATCATCAGGGGATGGGAGGATCCAGAGGCGGTAAGAGGCCCTGCGTATATTCCCAGCTGGTCGTGCGTTTACCATATACATAAAGACACGATACATGCACCATATACATATAGCCCCGGACCCCTGTTACCTCCGTTGCAAGGGCGAGTGCCGCCGGAGCCAAGCGGCGGACCCGCCGGCATCTCTAAAGGGTGGGGGCCGAGCAGGGAGTGCTCCGGTGCTCCGGAGGCTCTGCGGCGGCCCGACGGTACAGGGCGCCGTCATGTTGTCCTTCGCGCATGCGCATGCGCAGAGCAGTAGCAGTTGCGGAGGCCCTCAGAGAGATTGCGCATGCACAGTGTAAGCGCGCGAAGAGGCGGCCAATGAGGAGAGGCTATGGGCAGGGACTACATGTCCCATGAGCCTCAGGAGCGCACCACCTGATGCCAGGGAGCCAATAGGGCTGGAGTATCTCCCTGCTCTCAGGGATTGATACATTTTTGCGCGTTGAGCCACGTATTCAGGACCAGGAAGAGCTAGGGGTAGGAGGTGAGTGCAGGGGTCTGTGACCCACTGCATTAGGCCAGCAGCCCCCTAGGCCTCAGTCAGGTCCTGAGCCATATTACCAGCTTGTTGTGCTATAGGGACAGTGCCTAGATAGGGACACTGCCCCATTATCTGTTTGGTACGTACGTGCTACGCAGTGCAGCCCTGTAAGGTGGGTTCTGGGCGCAGAACGCCACCACAGACACAGAGACTTACGGTGATATTATCCACGCCGGAATTCACTCCACGCGGTGGCGGAGGACGACATAGGACCGGACGTAATCCCTGTGGTAGTCTGCGGAACCCCGGGCAGGTGTCATTCTACAAGTGCACCAACACTGTACAGCAACGCAAGAAGCACGCCTAAAGGGGGGGGGGGGGTATCACTTGGGGACACTTACGTGGTAAAGTGGCCAAGGGCCCTGTATAGTACACTTGGACACGGTGTGGGGGTACACGGTGGTTGGGAATGATAATACTCTCAACGAGAGCGAGTATTGTTAAGATCCATATAGGGTATAAGTATACATATGTGCATGTGTTCAGTAAAGACCGTTCTGTTTATACCAGTGAGTGTTATTGTGTTGTGTCCTGTGAGGGACTCCTCCCGCTCCATCGGGATCCCTCTCAGGTGGAGGCGTTGCACCACGAGATGTTGTGATATATATATATATGTACCCCAGGCTCTCCATGCAGAGGCTTAGGCTCCTGAGGGCCACACAGGTAAATACAGCATTAGTTGCGTCTGTATTCACAGGGAATACCCGTTACATACATAAATACACAAAATAATGCACCATATACTGTACATACAGACACAACATACATGCACCAGGGAGGAGAATGGGAACCTACAGGAACAAAAGTCCTGCACTGTTTGTCTGTGCAGGAACTGAGTTTCAGATAGAAATGCACCAACACATAGCAAAATCCCAAACTCATCTATCGTAAGATGTGTTTTATTAGCTTTCTGTTGCTTCATCTTTTTAATGGTACCCACATCATTAGTTTTAAGTGTGGAGTTGGAGATATAATAATAAAATAACAAGGGAAAGTAACTAAGCCACAGATTAGAATAGTGGTTCCTAGGAGCCCCTTGGATTCCCCGAGCCTCCCTAAAGGGTTCCCAGCAATTTTCATTTGAAAATTGCATCAAATACAGAATAATTTACAATGCACCTTATCTAAGACGCGCTATTAGAGAGGGTTGGGGTTCCTTACAATGCATCTGATCTCTGACACATTATTAGAAAGGTTTGGGGTTCCTTACAATGCATCTGGTTTCAGACACGCTATTAGACAGGGTTGGGGTTCCGCAGAATTCCACAATATAATTATATGTTTCCTTAACCAAAAAAAGGTTGAGAACCACTGAATTAGACGGTCCTTTCAAAATGTAGTTCCAGGTTTAAATTAATAACCATGTATTGTTTCCAGTTTCTTTCTCATTAAACAGCAAAACGTTGATAAATGATGCCTGATGATGCCCAATGTGTCTCACTCCCCTGCCCAGTGGTTGAAATTTAATGGGGACATTACATATGGTCTGGCAGGGAATTTATGCATTTTTGCAAACGACACACAGATCTGTAACAAAGTAGATGAGAAGAGTAGTAAAGAGTGAGGCAGCTGCAATTTATTGCCAAAAAGTGCAAAATAATGCACTTGGGTCACAAAAATCCAAAGGCAGAATACAGGATTAATGGCACTATAATGTCAACTTCTATAGAGGAAAGGGACCTGCAAGTCATTATTTCAGCTGACTTCAAAGTAGACTCGCAATGTAAGAAAGCAATGGGGAAAGCCAGCAGGATACTAGGATGTATAGGGAGAGATATTATCAGCAGAACAAGAGAGGTAGCAATCATTAAGTCAATGTGCTTTACAATTCCACTAATTGGCAAAATTCTCTAAAATTGCTAGATTTGCTTAATGCTGCGACTATAAATAGGGCACATACTCCATTTGCTTGTGAATTTGGTGGGGAGTTCAGGAAGGGAGGAGGATTGTTAATACACACAGTAGATGGTGATCTGCTCCCTCTCGGGGAATTATAATACAACCGTTATGTCAGGTAGTTATATTTCAAAAAGAGAGGGGTTAGGAAGGTGTCATGGTGATGGTGGTTGGTAGGGGTGATGATGGTTGGTAGGGGTAATGGTGGTTGGTAGGGGTGATGGTGGTTGGTAGGGGTGATGGTGGTTGGTAAGGGTGATGGTGGTGGTAGGGGTGATGGTGGTTGGTAGGGGTGATGGTGGTTGGTAGGGGTGATCATCTTGGCTATGGCAGCAGCCAGAAAAAGATTATTAATGAGCGTGACCATAGATAAAAAAAGCAGTGAATGGTAAAGAGGCCCTAGCATTTCTATTTCAAGACCTTGAGGAAGTGGAAGGAGGACGGATGGTTGAGGTGGAGAAGGTAGATCGGGGGTGGCCAACTCCAGTCCTCAAGGGCCACCAACAGGCCAGGTATTAGAGATATCCCTGTTTTAGCACATGTGGCTCAATCAGTGACTCAGCCTTCCACAGCAAGGGGATTAAAAAATGCTTAGGATAGACATAAGGTTATCCTAAATAGGAAAGAAATCCAAGGATCAAATGGGGTCTGACGTTTTACAGTAGATAGGACGATGGGCAGACACGGTGGGACAAGTGGTTCCTATCTGCCGTCAAATTCTATGTTTCTATGTAACTCCTATTACTGACACTCCCCAAATGGCAAGATTGAGGCAAAGACCTTAATACATTGACGTAAAGAAATGCATGATGGGAATTTGCTCCTTTTACATCATCCTGGTGTTTGGGTTTTTTTTTTTTTCCACCAGTGTTACAGCCAGAAGACCTTAGAGCAAACTCAGTCCTCAAGGGCCACCAACAGGCCAGCTTTTATGGAAATCCCTGCTTCAGCACAGGTGGCTTAATCAGTGGCTCAGTCAAAGACTGAACATGCATTTTTTTTACACATGGCTGTAAAACCCCTATTTGTCCACTTACTGTCTTGCAGTATTTGCACGTTGCATATTTCCCAGAGCGTTGGCCTGCAAAGTATGCTTGATTTAACCATTGATTAAGCCACCTGTGCTGAAGCAGCGATATCCATAAAACCTGGCCTGCTGGTGGCCCTTGAGGACTGAGTTTGAGACCCCTGCCTTAGGGGGTGATATATCCATGTAAAGTGCAATGCTGCAATGCTAGAGTGGATCACATGGCGCTATTATTGCTTGCGTTTGCTTCAAATGTAAGAGAGAGTTTTCTACAATTGACACAGATTGTTAACCGGGTAACTTTTTGCCACCGCAGACATGGCGGATTTTTGACGCAAAGAAAAAAAGTCAGATGGAAAATGATATACATCTCATTATAAGAGGGAGTGGATCAGAGTGACTGGCACTGAGAGTTTGAAGCAGAGGAACCTGGTTCAATTCCCAGTGTCAGCTCCTTGTGACCTTGGGCAAGTCACTTTATCTCCCTGTGCCTCAGGCACCAAAAACATAGATTGTAAGCTCCACGGGGTAGGGACCTGTGTCTGCAAAATGTCTCTGTAAAGCCCTATGTATAACTAGCAGCGCTGTACAAGAACATGCTATTATTATTATTATTATCTGTGCATCTGGTCGTTCCTTCTTTTGAAAATCACTAATTGGCAAAATCTACTTATATATTTTTGGAAAGCCGTTTGTCTGTTTTCTCTGCAGTTGGACATCTCTTAAGATATTGTAATCAAATTTTGCATGATGGTTCCTAAGATCAAGGTTTTTGTCTATATCTGGATACAATTGACATATGATGTCACAAATGACATCATGTCATCAGACAACCCTCAATCTACCACTTAATCTTGGTCAGTCTTAAAATTCATTTAGCAAGATTAGCAAAAATACAAGAGCAGCCAAAGTTCTTCCAGACTGCGAGATCATTGTTTGGGACGAGCGTGCAATGTCCCACAAACACGCATTAGAGGCCCTGGATCGAACACTTCAGGACCTCTGAGGCAATGAAACTATTATGGGGAGAGTTGATGATTAAGCCAGGGATTTCTCATTAAAAAACTAAAAAATGTAATTATCCATTTATTAATGTCAGTATTTTTGGGGTCCTAGAAATCCCGAGGAACGCCGGGTACTTTCAGCTAGTGACATATAATTCTTTCTATAGTTCTTTCTTTTTCTGAAACTCACCAGCCCGTTCATCCCCTGTACTTAATTTTCCAACTCTAACTGTCCATGAAATGTGTGTGAATTAACTGTATAACCTCTGTTCATTTAATGTAACCGTGTATTGTCATCATAACTCTGTGCCCAGGACATACTTGAAAACGAGTGGTAACTAACTCACAATGTATTACTTCCTTGTAAAACATTTTATAAATAAATAATATAATTGACAGAGCAAAGACCATGGTACTGTACATACTGCAGATGCAGAAACACGCGCAGTGAAAATGATGCTCGAAGTCAACTTGGCATCACACGTTTTGATACATCACTGCTATGAAAAGCAGGGAGGCACTTTTCCAGTCCCATGATGAAGTTATGAAATCCATGCTGGTGGTTAACCCTTCCTCTGCCAGAGGGGCATGCACTGCATTGCGGTGCAATGACGGCAACATGCTAAAATGACCTGCAATGGTTATTTTCTGTCTACCAGTGGATGTCTGTGTATGTTTTCATTACTTGGTACAATTCACCAGTATCTTGTTAATTCTGGTCCACGGTTGCTAATGATTTCTTTTTATTTCGGTCTGCACGGCTTAGTTTTCCTGTGCACTGACCCTCTGACCACTCTCAGTGGGAGAACAGGGAAGCGGCTTGTTTGTCATCCTACCCCCTCTGCTGCCAGATGAGTGTTCAGTGCATTGTAAACTAATGCACGTCCCACCTGTGCAATGAAGGAGAAACGCTCTGTTTTTATATGGGGCGGGAGAGCTACAAGCCTCCCCCAGTCTGACCATGCTCCATTCCAGTGTTTTTCAACAGGGGTTGCCTTGGGTTCCCCGGGCCTCTCTAAAGGGTTCCCAGCAATTTTCAGGTCATATAAAAATTGTACCTAATACAGAAGAATTTACAATGCATCTGACCTCAGACACATTATTAGAGATGGTTGGGGTTCCTGACAATGTATCTGATCTCAGACGTGCTATTAGAGAGAGTTGGGGGTTCCTTACAATGCATCTGATCTCAGACACACTAATAGAGAGGGTTGGGGTTCCTTACAATGCATCTGATCTCAGATGCGCTATTAGAGAGGGTTGGGGTCCCTTACAATACATCTGATCTCAGGCGCCCTATTAGAGAGGGTTGGGGTTCCATACAATACATCTGATCTCAGGCGCCCTATTAGAGAGGGTTGTGGTTCCTTACAATGCATCTGATCTCAGAGTGCGTTAAACTTCTATAGACTTAGGCCATTTGGTCGCGGCCATCTCGCCGCAACCAATAAAATTATAGGGTTCCTTAACCAGAAAAAGGTTAAAAAATGCTGCTCTATACATACAGTACAAGCTGTAGTTGATGAGTAATGCATTGCTTCATATCTGACAAAGAGGTTTATAGGAGTTACTTACTAAAGTCTCCCAGCTGAAAATCTGGGCTATGGTGCAAAAACAGCACCTTATTTATCAAATAAAACAATAGGATTTATTCATCTGGTAAAATTAATTTGTACTGGTTTTTCCCCAATTTTGTAGTCAGGAGATTTTGATAAATACCGCCCCATGAATCAAGACAGAAGTGGTGCAAATCTGGACAAGATATCCGTACTATATATATATATATATATAAAATGAAATAGGATTTTTTCTTACTATTGTATATCTGGAGCACTTCTTTTACCCCAGTGTTGCAGCCCAGAGACTTTTCTAAATAACCCTCGAAAAGCTGCGGAAGACTTTTGGCTCCATAATTATGCGGTCTTTACAGCACCTCCAAATGAACAAGAAGGTGTGTACCTGCCAACAATCAGGTACAGTATATTGCACTGCATGACATTCCTTCAGCCTCCTGTAAATCCTCACACAGCGTGAGAAATGTCACACATGCACAATGCTTTCACAGCAACTGCATTCAGCATCCCCATTTCTACTGAATTAGAATGATTTTCTCACTAGGAAAGCTGTCAGCTGTCACACTGCCTCACACTTATATCATAGGTGCTGGTGTACTTAACATATGGTAGGACAAAGCTGCATAAGGTAGCTGTTTCACATGAGCTCAGCTTTAAGATATGGAAATACTGTACCTGCAATAATAATATCAAAATCATTTATTCCTTTGCATGTTATCTTCTGGATCTATCCTGACAGCCCCTATTGCTAGAAAATACTGAGATTTTCGGGTGAAAATGGAGGCAAAGAGCATCATTTTCATTTAGCTTTTCTTGTTGGTGTTGGATTTTTAAACTTTATTAATTTGAAATGATTGGTTATTTTTTTTCACATTTTTGAACTTTTTTTTTGTAAAAAAATGTGTCGTTTTTATTTGTTTGCGGATTTGAACGTTTGCCTAATTTTCTTAAATAGATAAGGGAAAAATAAATCCAAGGATGAGCGATCTTTAGGATCTGGCTCAAATTTCTCACTGATGTATAAGTTTGTTTTCCAAGTTTCCAAGAACTTCCAAATAAACTTTGTATTTAGAACCAGTGAACCTGGTTGTGTGATGGCAACGGGCCCGGGAACCAGTATAATAAAGGTCCTTCCTTCCCTGGGGCTCACCTGGCCACCAGACCCCAGGGCTACTTGGTTTTAATGTACAATGCACACGGCCAGTTTTAGAATTTTGCCGCCGATAGGCACTTACCTTTTTGCCACCCTGGCCTCCTCCTCTTGCAGCATTCTGACATCACGTGGTGACGCGTTTCCATGACAACAGGATGCCATGGGACGTCACGTTTTCATAGCAATGCGTCGCCATGTGACGTCGTTGTGTCATTGGACGTCACGACGCTGCAGGAGGAGGTAAGAGACCTTTACAGAGGCCCCACACTCTCACCCAGCAATCCGTTTAATTGTTGTGGGGAAGAGAGCGGGGCCTCTGAAACTGCAGCACCGCCCCCTCTAGTAGGCCTATGCCTAAATACGGGCCTGACTATGTACCCCCTGCATACCCTTTACCGTGATCCTTTTATTTGTTCTGTGTAAGTGTAATAAAGTATAAACGTGATTTATGCAACAATAAAGCAGGGCCAGAGTCTCTGGACATGCAGGGCTGAGAAACCCTTTCTGCCGCCCGCATGTCCAGAGAAAATGGCTGCTGCTGGGTCTGGAGGGAGAGGAGAGGGGCAGGAGACAAAGACAATGGTGTCCAGGGATGGAGATCGGGCTGGGGAAGGGCATCCCCTTGAAGACCCAGCCAGAGCAGCACCAGCCCTGCGGGAGATATCCTATCGGCTGGGGGAAGCCGTTGCCGAGTCCCCCTGGTAGGTGCTGCACTCATTGTCCAGTTCAAAGTTCCTTCCCCAAAGCCCTTTAGCTCTGAAAACCCACCACCAACCCAGATTGGTTCAGGGAGGCGAGCCCTCACTTCCTGATTGGTCTCCAGCCCCTCTACCATGCTTTCCTATGGCACAGGGGAAGATAGAAAAGGAGGACCCGATCAGCGCTCCAGAGGTGGATGCTGATCCAGTGTAGACTGACTAAGCATTGTGCTCCGAGGTTGTGCTGGAGATACATAAAGATGAATCGGAGAGCTCAGCAAAGCGGGTAATTTGAACTTGCTTCGCGATCCAGGACTGTAGCTGAGCTAGAGAAGTGGGGAGCGGGACCTCCAGCGGGAAATGTGAAAGTTCTCTGCCGCAAATAGCACCAGCGAGGTCCGGACAGCCTCTAACCCCACAGGAGTGGAAGTGGAACACGGGTAAGCCTTGGAAGTGGCACCTGGCACCTAGGTAGTTAGGATTTCCCCTGTATTCCCTGTGTTGGTGAGTGTAAACTTTGTTTGTGACTTTGTGCTGTGCTTGCTGAGTCGGGCTAGAATAAATACTATTTATTGAGCTGCTTTGTCCTGACAGATACATTAACAGAAGTGCCCCACTATCGACTTTATTCATAACCCCTATGGAATTACTGTATGTCCCTGTTTTGCAGCTGGGAGACGCTAGTAAATAGACACCAATTTATACAACTTTCAAGAAAGAGACAAAATCCTGCTAAGAGCGGTGGAAATTTTATTTTGGTAACATTTCTGGCTGTGTCTCTCAACCACTTATTCCACTCAAAATTAATGTAAAACGTTGCAGGATCTTTTTGGGAAGAGCCCCAAAACAGCACAGGAATTTGGGTTCAAAGCAACATGATTTTAATAGAGACTCCATTGAAGAATACGGTGTGTTTGTAGCAAGGCCAAACTGGAGTAATTGTGGGGCAAAATAACTGCACCATACAGTATGTATCAAATCCAAAGTCCCGTTCAAAACAATAGGAATTTTCCCTTTGATACATTTTGGGCAGTTTCTTCTTTGCTTAAGAAGTGCAGTGAGAGCACTTGTGTTTGGGAGTCCCCTAGGCAGCCATTCTTTACTTTAGATATCTGTCATCCTTTATAATAGGTCACAGTTAAGTTTTGGGCATCAGGCACATGTTACCTTATAGGTTATATAAATTTCGGTAGATTAGCGCTTGTTGTATGCTTTTTATGTATTAGATTTGTCTTCTTTGCTTAAGAATTGATCTGAGTTGCATAGATACATAGGGGGCTATGCACTAAGCTCCGAGCTTTCGCGCTGGCCTGAAAAAAATTAGCACGTCCGATAAAAAATGAAGCCGGCGGCGCGATTCACTAAGGCCCTGAGCCCATTTTCAATCGGACGTGCCCAAAACTGGCTTATCGTGCGTGCAAGGTTTTTTCCCCCTGCTATCGCACTTAAAGTTCCCGTACGCTAGCTGATAGAAAAAAAAGCCGCATGTAACATTTGCATGGCTATTTGCCATCTCCATGCAAGGCTGTTACAGGCGATCATACACTAAATAAATACATTTTAATAGTGTACATGAGCAGCTGAACCGCATTGGTTTCAGGTCCGAGGACCCCCTACTTCAGGAGTTACAGGTCCCGTTATGGGGTGCCGGTATCCCCTGCACTTTAAAGCTCCCGCGTCACGTGACCGGGACATTTAAATTCTGCAAGGGATACCGGCACCCGATAAAGGGGCCTGTAACTCCTGAAGTAGGGGGTCCTCGGACCTGAAATCAATGCGGTTCAGCTGTGGAGACCCCCTGCTCATGTACACTATTATGAAAACACACATAACAATAAACAATAATTCATTACCGTAGCGGCTATCCGCTATGGTAATGAAGCTGCATTAATGTAAATTTTAATAATAGTTTGCGGGAGCAGGGGGTCCCCTGAGTTGAACCGCATTGATTTCTGCCTCAGAGACCCCCTGCTTCCCGAGTTACAGGCCCCGGTTTGGGGCATCGGTGCCAGTGTGGACGCCATCTTTATAGAGCCCACGTCACGTCTTGGACGCTATAAAGATGGCGGCGACACTGGCACCCGATGCCC
>WSYH01017750.1:0-11723 GCA_036426205.1 Ascaphus truei
GGTTGAGAGCGAGGGGGGAGGAACCTGCAGTTGGCGGCAGGGGCAGGAGGGCCGCACTTCCCCTCCGTCCAGGAGCCGGTTCAGGGCGGCGCACGTGATGGGACGGACGGACAGGGACAGAGGGGTGTGTGTGTGTCTCCATCTCTCCGTCTCTCCTTTGGCCCGTCACTCCGCCTCAGGCCAATGAGAGGTGTGCGGGGGCGGGTGGGCCAAGGGAGCAATCTCATTGGCCTGGCCCAAGGTCCAATGGGATTGCCGCTAGGGACACAGGGAGGGACACAGGGAGACACATACAGACACGGACACATATGACGCTTTCAGAAATATATAGTAAGAAGATATATATGTATATAATCAAGACATATGGGAGAGGTTATGGGCTGCATGTTTGGACCCTGAAGACATATTAGGCATTTAGAATTTGCTTACTGAACTAATGTTATGTTCTGGATATCTGGAATACCTATTACACATGGGCATAACTTATGTAAGCTACCTTTAACAGGACTTTTGGCACTAGAGTTGGCATAAAAAAAAAGAAGGAAGAATGCTAATGCTACAGATCAACTTTAGCTTGTGAAGTGGTGAGATTGAAATTGCCACCAGACACCATTGCATCTGGATTTCAGGAAGTGTGCAGGGAATTGAATTAATCTAGTCACAGGAGCCCCAGGACTCAACTCAAATCCAGTGGATTCATGCAGACAACAAATACAGTTTATGATGAATTCTGTATTGTACATCTCTATAATTGGAACTGTGGGGATTTACGGAAGTGAACAGCTTTATTATCCGCTCCAGAGAACCCCTGGTACTCAAGATACTTATCGATGATACAAGTGGCTTCAGAAATCATCACCTCTTGCTCTGAACGTACATTGCCGTGTAACATCAGGAAGAGGTTCTTCCCTCCAAGGCCCACCCCCATCAACGGACATCCATTCCAGGAGTATGCAACAGCGTCGGGGTGCTTTCAGCATCAACCCGACACCACTGAACTATAAGCCGATACCTCCCTTTGACTGCAATCCATTGCACTTATACTCCTAACATCTTGTGAGTAGGATTCCGGATTTAAACCGACCGGACCTGCTGCTTGTCAATTGTTCTTATTTTGTTATTTTTAATCTATTGCTGTATTAAATTAGCTCTTTATTTTTCAGCCTTGCTTTTGTTTGTTAATTGTTGTGTATTTGTTGTTTGTGTAGTGTTTGTGTTGCACATTTGTCTGAGTAGCAGTTTGCACTATGATTTTTTTTTTGCTTGATTACCACATATCACGTGACATCTGGCCGTGGTTCCACCAATATCCCTGGAAGTACAAGAGTTGAAGCAGTTCCTTGCACTTCTCTCCATTTGGACATTACACAGACTGTCTTTGGACATTTTAGGCGCCAGTTTGTATTGTTTTCACTAGAGTTGGCATGATAATGCTGACTATATACTTTAGTTGTTGCTAGCTATGTTCACAGAACCCAGTATACTACCAGCGATTGGGCCGTTATAAACATACAAATGTTGATTTACTAAGGTCTGACTTTAAACCTATATTAATAGGAACTACACCTATCATTCCTTAGACACAAACTTAACGAAAAAAGACGGTGCAAAACAGCGCAAAAAATATATAAATAATGACAATACTTGAAATAAATATTGCAGGCAGCCTGGCAAATACTGACTGTACAGTCAGAAAATGAACCACAGAGAAAAGAAAGAATTGCCGGCGCCGGAAATTCTTTCTTTTCTCTGTCATTCCTTAGACACAAGGTACTATTAAGGGACATATGGTTTGTTTGTTATAACACTGGTATATACACTGTGTCACATTATCCACTGCAGACATTAGTCTCTCTCTGCGGGTTTATAATATTTTATTTCTCCACCTTAAAGCACACCACCTTAATTGTTTATTATCACCTCACATTACATACATACCATTATTTTGTCCCTTTTTTCCTATATGACTACTTTTATCACTAGGATATATGTAAGTCACTTGCCTTGGATGCAAAGTGGCAATTACAATATCAATTTGTTTTTGTGTATACACAAGACATCTTAGATACGCTATTTGTTGAAATAGATTTTAAACTTGTGATTTCTTTGCTACCTGAATTAAAATAAATTGTGTTAATGGAGATGGATTTTCATCTCTTCCCAGAATAATAATATGAGTTCTATATAAGAGGATGAGTGCACTCATTATATGGGTATACAACTTAATTTTCTGTTTACTGCATGAGGCCCTAAGTGTCTAGTTGGGATGGCAGAGGTACTGTACCTCGGGCATAGAGTACGCGAGGACATCTCACGCCAGATCCGTCTAAGGTAGAGGCAATTATCGATTGCCCAGTGCCCTGAACAAAGAAGCAAGTTATGGATTTCTTAGACATCGTTGGCTACTATAGGAAGTTTGTCCCCCAGTACAGCACCCTGGCCAAACCCCTGACTGACTTCACCCAGAAGAAACTATCGGTTCTTAATGCCTGGTCTACCGCTTGTAGGGAGGCATTCCAGGCTCTGAAATCTGCCATGGCTAGTGCTCCCATCCTGGAAGTATCCAATTACAGCAAATGATTCCTGGTACAGACCGATGCCTCAGACTATATATCGGTGCTGTACTGAGCCAGGTAGGCGAGGATGGGCGAGAACACCCGATAATCTAACAGAGTCGTAAACTGTTGCCTCGGGAGGTGGCTTATGCCACCATTGAAAAAGAGTGCCTCACAATTGTGTGGGCACTGAAGAAGCTCCAGCCCTACCTGTATGGTAGAGCTTTTACTGTATTCATGGATCACAATCCCCTCAGCTGGTTACAGAGGGTGTCGGGGGAGAACGGAAACTTGCTTCGCTTGAGCTTTGCCCTGTAGGAATTTAAATTTACCATTCAGCACAGAAAGGCCAGTGAGCATGGCAATGCTGATGCACTCTTCCGATAGGACATCCCCATTGACCAAAGTACCTCCAGAGCTTCCATGCATGCAGAGCCACCGGATGAGGTGGCTGCCCAAGACCCTTCATCTTTAGGGAGGAGGTGTGATAGTAAGGGTTAACCAGGCCATACAATAAAGGTCAAGCCCATCTGGTTACCATGAGAGAGCCGTGGCACCTGGCAGCTAGTATCATAAGTCAGGGGCCAGGGATTGTAACATGTAAAAGTTAAAGTGTCCCCTGCTTTTCCACTTTTCATGTTCCCTGTGCCCTAGACTCATGAAACTTTCTATGGGAATGTTTTAGGTGGGATATTTGGGTAAAAATGCAATTGCATTGTTTGCAGGAGTTTGGGGGCCAAAGATACCAGTAGTCTTCTAATTCTCCATGGCGTGCATGCATGATTTGCAAGTGTGAAATGTGCCTGTCGTGCGCTCCGGAGTGCACTATAAAAATGTCAAATGACTGTGTCTGAAGCAGCCAATATGTGGATAGTGTCTCTTGCCCCGAGGATTAAATTTCCATCAGGGACCCAGGTGTAGGATATTTGGAGGAAAGGAAAAGACAGTCTTACCTCCTATAGTACAGCCTTCTTCAATTCCGGGTCCCGCTTCAACAATGAATGTAGACCGCACATCCACGCTGAAGGAACAGCCCCTCCTCCCCCTTCGTGGTGCCACCGACAGCAAGGTAGATAACAGCAGCAGGGAGAGCAAAGGTCAGGGCACTCAGACAGGATCAGGAACAGCCAAAAATTGAAAAGAATCAAAGAAAAAAGGGTACCAGTAGGTGCAAAAGTAAAAAAGGCTTTCTTTTTAACAAAAGTAGGTGGAATACAAGACTTAGAGATCCTCCAACGCAAGTGTTGCGCTTTCTCAAGGACTATGATTTGCCGGTACCCGGGTTGAATTACACTGGGGCTGCCCAGTGTCCCCAAGACTCCGGGTTTTCGAGCCCAGATATCCTAGTCATATTTCCTTTACAAATATGAGTCTCCCCAAGTGTTCCCATGTATTAAAGTATATTTTAGTTCATTTGTGCTTTTACTATAAATCTCTATTCAGTCAGCCCGGGCACCCATATACGTGCCGGGAAATCTGGATAGACATCGGAGTTCAAAGAGAAGAGGGGACGTTTAGAGGTGTCAGGGTACTAAGTGGCCGGGACAGGGCGGAGTACTGGGTCTGGAGAACAGAGACCCACTGCGGGGGGGTCTGCCAGACTCAGTGGAGCCTGCTCAGTAGGTGGCAATGGTTGACTGTGGGAAGCGGTAGAATGTCTGTGCGTTTCTCATTTGTCAATTAATATGTCCCGCCCTTGGGGCATCCTGAGCCAGCTTGGCATGCCCCCTCCTCTGACATCAGCCAAGAGATGAGCCCCCATTTCTATTGGCTAGTGGGATAGGGTTCCCATGGTCTGATTGGCCGCTCCTCCTACCTTCATGCTAGGGATAGCTTAGCGGAGTGTATGTAAGGAGATGCCCCAGTCAGAGAACCAGACGATCTAGTGGCTTGTGTCGATGAAGCTAGGGTGAGCTTTTCAAAGTTGCTCTGTCACGAATAGCAGAGCAACTGGCTTCGTTTTGAAGCTTGGTAAGTCTGCCCTGCAGAGATTAAGTCAGACGCAAAGTCCAAGTTGTCGTTTTTGAACGTAGCAGTCGCGGCTAGGAACTGAAGCCGAAAAGAGGACCAGGAAGCATGGGTGTATATCCTGGTCAGGGTAAGCCTACCAAAGCAGGCGCCCTGCACCTAGTAGAGCCTAAATTTCACCCCAGACCCCCAGTAAGTGTGCTTTTATCTGTATTTTGTATATTCTTTGTGTTGTATGCTTGTTTACCCGAATACACTGCATTATGTTTTAACTACCTTGTTTTGCCTAGAGAATGATCTCGGTATAAATATAAATAAGAGTGAAAATTCCTGGTCTCCCGTGACACACAGGTACAGCCGATACATGTACATATACTGTAAAGCAAGAATTTCTGCTGAACGCGTATTGCTATTATTAATGTAGTCATCTATATGATAGCATCTGACCAAAAGGCTTTAGATAGCAACCCTATAATCTAAATAATCTACTTGTACTTTGTGGCCGTTCATCTCATTGCCTAATCATTTCAATTTCTTATAGTTGGCAGAAGTGTACCATTTGTTTTGCTTTTGTAAGAATTCAGCAGTTTCTCTTTTAAATCACAAGCAAAGGAAATGATGGGTAATTCTTACCAGACTCAAAGCTGATGGGATAATTCTGCTATTATGTATACTCTTTTTCAAGAGTACATTCTCTGAACAAGTGTGTCCCACAGTCACCTGTCAAAGGAAATCAAAACACTTCTGCTAAATACCAATTAAACTGTATACTGTACTATCTCCTCTATTCTCTTACTACGTATCATACTTATGCTTGTAGTGGATGGCAGATCAACTACACTTTTTATATCTCATCCAAATTTAAATTCAAGGTACTATTTGATCTTTTCTCAATGTTTTATTCCTGGATTTTTTTTCCAATGGGGGATTAAAACTGATTAAGCCAGTTACTTAGGGATCGTAAAACACAGATTGTGCTTCAATTCTTATCTCTTGGTCAATAAACTTTCTGAGGGAAAAATGTAAATACTGAACTCAGAACCACGTCAAAACTGATTACAAAAGGATTTAACAATATTGTGTTTGGATTACATCCATGAAGGTAGACTATGAAATTGATCTTAAAACAAAGATTGTGTCAGCAAATCTTACCACTTGGTCCCTGACCTTGCTGAGGGAAAATTTTAAATACTGAATGCAGATTGATGTAAAAAGTGATTACAGAAGGATTTACAGTAACAGGTCAACATGATTTACCAATCAAGCTTTTTTATGTGGTGTGTAACATATCAAAAGCAGTGAACTACATAGAAAAAAAGTAATGTGGAATAGGGTCCTATTCCTTCAAAACAGTGGGTATTGGTCTGAATACTGTAAATTAGAAATGAGGTATTGTATCTTGTAATCATGAAGGGATCAAGAGACAATGTCAAGATTGAAAAGCAAAACTCCAGCAATTTATGCCGGGATAGCAACTAGTCACGGTAAATGTGGCAAAAAGTTAAAGGTTACAGCCTCAATGGGCAAACTAATCACAATACATTAATGCACCAGACACACAATAATAAAACATAACAAAACTCCAAAAAAACACACTTCACTAAATAAAAACAGTAGCCAGCTAATCCAATGAATACAAGCAATAACAACATCAACAATTAATTAATTAAACCATTAACCAATCAAACCAATTAATTCCTTAAAAAACTCAGAATTATTTCAAACAGTAACCAATCAAACCATTAATTACTAAATTAATTAATCACTAATTAGTGATTACTAAACCAACTCGAAATTAATAGTAACATTAACCAAAGAAACCAATGAATTAATACAACATTAATGAATTAATTGAAACCTTAAACTACAAAGAAATACATTTAAAAAATATCTGAAATAACCATTAAACGCATTAGCTAACATAATACATCTTTACATAAAAAAATAAAAACAATCGCAAACATTGTATTTCAATCAAGCAGAAAAAGACCAAACATCCACATAAACTGTAATTAAAAAAAACAGCAGCAATACCAAGCCAGAAATGACCCCCAAATATTGTCATAATAATGTATTACCCTAAAGTGGTACAGATTAATATATTATCAGTCAATATGCCCCCACAAAAAAATCAAAAAACACATCCAATGAAAAAACCTGTAAAAAAAATACATTTACAAACATGCAATATATTACTTACCATTAGACGCGCTGGCCCTCTGACTCCCGGGGAAACAGGAAGCTCACGCACCTTGAATTCCTCAAACAGCATCCGATGCCATCCGCCATGAAGATCCGGATCAGGTACACAAATCTTCTTTTTTCTTAGAGAATTTTAAATCCATTAGAGAAGGATTTCCCATTCTTTAACATGCACACATTTTCTCAACAATTGGTCACTTCCTAATCTCAGCCAATTCAATGCAAAGAATCATTACTGCCAAAATAGAGAATATCATAATCAGACCATGATATGGCTTAATATTAAACTCAATAATCCCTATAATTTCTCACGATGCTTGCGCTTTCTCACTTACATAGCTGAGTCAAAAGAGTTTAAAGAATATCTATGAAACCAGTGGACCCAATCTGGGACAGATAATGAACAACAAAAAGGTAGAACAAATCTTGTATTGGGATACATCCAAAGCAGTACTAAGAATACTAAGAGGCTTACTGCAGAAGAAAAGTATAATTTTGAATACTTAACTAAACGATCTATATACACAATTAACACAAGCATTCCAAGGGTATACTGTAAGGCAAATAACACAGCTTGGAACAATAAATTCTATCTAGAAACTAAAGAGCTATACGAGGCGCTATTGACGGAAAGAGCACAAACCCAATTCATACAGTACAGTATATAAAAAAACAGATATTTTAGATGAAGCAATAAACCCAGGAAACTGTTGGTCAACCTAACAAAAGAAATCATACTAACCAATCAAATAGTATCTATTTGTACAAAAGAGAGCCATAGAACAATGAAGACCAAAGAAATATATGCAACTTTTCTAAACTATTAATAAGAACTATACACAGCAATCCCAGATGAAAAAGAATTAAGAGAAACATTTATAAAAGAAGCAGATGTTGCTAATGTCTCACCAACTAATAGAGAGGCACTAGACAAGCACATAACATCCCTAAATGTGCAAGAAACTATCAACATACTTAAAATTAACAAATCACCAGGACCAGGCCTGGGTGCAGAATATTATAAATTATTCAAACCAGAAGTAGCAATAACACTAACTAATAGCAAAATAAATGTTGTTCTCCCAAAGCCAGATAGAAACCCAGAAGAACCTTCATCCTACAGGCCTATATGTCTGCTAAACCGTGATTTCAAAATTCTAACAAAAATATATACAAATCGTCTTAAAAATATACTCCCAAATATAATATCCCCTGAACAAACAGGTTTTGTTCCTAGGAGACAATCAGTCGCAAGTGTGAGATCTACAGTTGCGACAGTGGTAGGCTCAGGGCAATCCAATGGGAACCATATAATAGTAAACCGAGATGACAAAAATGCATTTGATAAAATAACATGCACACATATCACCAGGACACTCCATGCTCAAAATTTGGGGAGAAGTTTATAACGCTAATTAAAACAATATGATTCACACAGGGCCTTTATGTAACGAAATTGTGGGTAATAAGCGTATTAATAAAGGCAGTATGCTTGGCTGGTTACCTCTATTTCGTATTGGGGATGAAAAGGTTAATTTTATGTGCACTGTACATGTGTTATTTTTCCCTCTGCCCTTATTGTCACCATTTTGCAGGAGTATACGTACCTGCATTAGTGTATAACCGAGTACACTGACGTTACTGGCTTTGGACACAAGATGCCGCTGCGAACGCTAAACCACAAGTTAAGTGGCTAAGCGTGGCGCGGTCTCTTTGTTCCATTGCCAAGTATAGGTATCCATTACTGAGACTGGAAGCCGTAACCGCAGAGTCAATTGAATCAAAGGCTTGCGGTTTCCAATCTCAAGTGGTACTCGGATACAATGTATCGCTGTCCCGGTTAATGGAGCATCTTGAAAGGCAACTCGCAATTGGTGTGGGAACTCAGTCAATTGACATGAGAAAGCCATAACCGCAAGTAAATTGATGTGAAACTTCCATAGCCCAGCATTGCCAGTTCAAGAAGAAGCCATAACTCGGGAACGGAAAGGGTTAAAAACCTGAAATTTGATGTGCAGTCCCAGAGTAACATCCAAGCACGCACATATGAAAATTATAACTGTGGGATAAGGGGAACACATATTTTTAATAAAGTGGATTTTTGGTGCAGATTTAAAAGGACCGTCAGGATGCATTTTTTCAATTTGTCTTTGAAATGCAGCTAGTGAACAAATGTGTTTACATACATGAGCTGGGGGCTCTTCCAACTCAAACTTCACAGACCCCCCGTTGAGGTGATGCCTATGGGTCTGGGGAAAATTTGCAGTTGAAAGACCCCAGAGCCACAAGTGTGAAATAGCCAGGATGGTTGCTCCATGGGAGATCCTGGGCTAGTTCACACCTTGGGGGGGAAACCCTAGCCTGGGAGATGCCAGGTAGATGGGGGAGTGCACCTATGCTACGTAGCCCAGGTGGCAATGTCACACAGGCTCTGTAGCAACAGGAAATCCCTTGTTTGCCCACTCTCCAAACTGTGGGCAAGTAGGGGATTGGGGAATGAGAAAATTCCCACGAGGGGATTTGGTGGGCATGTTGGAGATAGGCTCTCAAACCCCATACACATGCTGCCCAAGCTATCCCCTTTGTCTTTCGTTTTTCATTCTACAATGTGAGCGGACTTCCATCACGCTTTTAATAGCGGACAAGAGCAGCAGCACAATCCTGGATTGCAAAGAGTCTTATCACATCGGAACCAAGAAAAGAACTCTGCGTCAGGACTCTGTGATTGCTGGGGGTTATCTATAAGACCCCAACGGACCAAAAAAAGACTTTGTACTCTCACAGAAGGATTGGTCTGGCAATTTGCGCCCTTGCAAAAGGACTACATTTTAAAGGACAATCTTCTGGTGCTTTGCACCTTTCTGGACATTATATCCCATTTCTCTGTTAAGTAAGTGTTTTTATTAAGTGTATTCTAAGGTTCTCGTGTGTCTGTCTAGTAAGGAAATAAATGACAATTTATTTTTCTAAACTTGTATGCTCAATCTACTTCCTCAGAATATAAAATTGTTAATAAATTCTGTCCATTGTGACAGGCTTTATCACAGCTAATACGCTAAACTTGGACTCCTTTGCTTTGCAACGAGGAACAAGACAGGGTTGCTCCTTGTCCCCAATTTTATTCGATATATCATTAGATTCTCTGATTAGAAACCTAAAAAAGATGAGGAATTTCAAAGGTATACAAGTAGGAGACAATGAACTAAAAATTGCAGATTTCGCAGAAGATATACTTCCTTCATCTCCAACCCCCAAAAGGCAATACCAGCCATTATAGAAGCCATATAGACAGATATCAAAATATCAAGTTTAACTATAAACTATGAAAAATCAGAAGCACTATCCCTTAACAGCAAACAAGGAATGGAATGGAGAGGGCCCTTCCCCATCAAGGAGGCAAAAGAATATACTGTATTACATTTCTAGCAACAAAACAGTAGATGGCGCTGAAACACTCACAGTGATAGTGCACAGTGTGTTAGGTGTGCAAAAAAACAAATGACCAAATAAGTGCAATAAAATATCAAATTTAAACAAGGTTCTCCCCCACTAAACCCTTGTAAGACTGTTCCAAAGTCTTATGTATAATGTACTCTCCAAAATCAAGAGAAGTGGCATGCTGTACAAAACTAATAAGAAAACTATATAGATTAGTATGTCAGTGCAGTGTTGTATACAAAAAAAGAATATAAAACCCGCCAATGTGCCTACTCACAATGGAGAGTAATAATAGGCAAATCCAAATCAGTGGCAATCTTGGTGATCTTTGTATTGTGGTGGGTGATGTGCTCATATGAAAGAAAAAACACAACAGTGTAGATAATATTGGCAATTTTACCACATGAAACTCATAAATAAAGGCTTGCATCAGCTCAGATATAAACAGGCAATGAAGTGTATGATGTGCTGTGTCCGCTCAACATCAACCGCTTGCCTCCACGCTCACGGGTCCCGCCACATCACTTGCTGTGATGTCACCTCTGATTTGCAACTTCCGATTTCAGCTACACAAAGGTGGGAAGGAGGGGACAATGCTGCTCATGCTGCCCAAATCCTCTGCTGTCGCCAGTAGAACTCTAAACATTCTATGCATTTCGCAAGATTCGCTTCCTCAGGAGTATTGGCCACCGCCCAATTCTAGAGGTTTAAAAACCCCTAGACTAAATAGTCGGACTGCTGCAGATGACTGCCAGACAGCATTTGAAACCACAAACCACTAAGGATTTGTAACATTATTTTCTCTTGCTATCATAGCCATTCTTTATTCTACAGGACATTTGTGTGTGTTGCCATTTTGTCCATCACAATTTGCTCTGTATGGTATTTTCCTGCAGTAAAGCTGTTTGTTACATTAGGAGTGATTTTGATACTCCAGAGACACTTTCTTTAGCCATAGAGGGTTACATTTATCATTACAGGATCTATTATATGGTTCACATTGTATATCTAGGTGCTATCTAACACACATACATTTTGTATGATAAAACCATAGAAATTGAATTTGGAAAATTAGAGAAATTATTCATTAAAGATGTTAAGAAATTGTGGGACTTCACATTTCTGAACAATATTTGAAATGTGGATGAGTCCCAAGGGGATAAAGACTTAACAAGGACCCCTCTTTTGATCTAGAGGACGAGGGGTTCATTGAAGAATGGCATAACCTTTTAGATGATTTTTCAAGATCTACTGTAATTGGTTTGATAATCAAACAACAACAAAAACACCTTAACAAATTAGATGAGGCTATAAACCTCCTTAAGGATTAAATTGGTCCACTGGACCAAACAGGGGAGCTTAAGAAAAAATATGAAGAACTACAAACCAAATTAGATGTTAAAGAAAAAGACATAATTGTATTAAAAATTAAAAAATTTAAGAGGGACGAGGAGAATTACAAAAATGGACCCCCGAAAAGAGGGAATACATTTTTAAAAAGAAAACCAATCCACAGAAGTGTACCATTTGTTTTGCTTTTGTAAGAATTCAGCAGTTTCT
>WSYH01001795.1:0-30792 GCA_036426205.1 Ascaphus truei
CAGAGATGTAACATGAGAGCAAAGGCAAACCCTTCCTCCAGCAGAGACATAACTAGCCGGTCTCCACGTCTCGCGCCTCGCAGTTTAAGAAGCGCATGTTATGTTTGTGCAGAGAATAGAAACAGGAGCCCGGCTAATCTAAAAATAAAGTAGCACGCTGGATGTTATTTCTTCACAACAATTATAGGGCATTTAATTGCTTTTTGAAGTTGCTTCCGATTAAAAGATTCAGCGACTAAAAAAAAAACCTTCCAAGAAAACAACAGACAAAGCCGGAGATGAGTGCTGTAGCTGCGTTTGTTTTTCTGCGTTTCCGTGAGTCATACGATGAATTTGGAAATAGCTCGGCATATAATAATAGGTTTGATGTTTTACGTCTTTAAACACTTCTTAGATTGAGTGCTTTAGAACATTTTGGGAAAAATGCTGAAGTGGTCATTCTGCAAAAATACCCATATCCTTTAACAGGGATTTTCGGAGTATATAGCTGCGATTTTCATGCATTTTCATAAATGTTGGTGGCATCATTATTAAAATAAAGGCAAACGACGATAACTCAAAGGATTTAAAGCATGCTTTTGTCTGCATGGATCATGCAGACATGGCTACAAATAATGGCTGAAAAAACACCCTAGATTCTACAGCGCTTGACTTGCAATGTGGGCGAGTGCTACACAAGTGAAAAAATGAAACAGTGCTGTTACTCACTAACATGGGTGGGTGGTACCCTAGTGAAAAATTAACAGTGCTACTACTCGTTAGTATATATTAGTGATACCTGTTGGTGATATCGAATCATCAAAAGCTGCCAAGGTGTCCCATGAAGTATGTATCTCATCAACTTACATATAACAGGTATAAAAACAAAACAGAGCTACCTGGCGCTTAATTAACACACAGTTCATGAGGCGCAATGTCCATAGGATGATTAAAGCCCCTTGGGAGACCCTCCAAGTGTAAAGGAATGCAGATACGATGCTGTAGGCTCCTCCTAGAAGAAATAGAAGCTGCCCCCTGTTTAAGAGGTGGATTGTCAGTAGGCAATATCTCTGTCTGCTTGCGTGTGTTAGAGTTCTGAGGTACTGCGCACTGGTGCGCTTTGTCTATTTCTTCTAGGAGGAGTCTTCAGCATCTTATCTGCATTTCTTTACCCTGGGATATCCAGGGGAGAGTCTCCCAAGGGGCTTTAATCATCCTATGGACATTGCGTCTCATGAACTGTGTGTTAATTAAGCGCCAGGTAGCTCTGTTTTGTTTTTAGACATGGCTACAAGACTGGCTGCCATTTTTAAATCCCTAATAAACAGGCTATTTTCACCGCTGTGCTCTTTTTCTCAGCTCGGAGCGGAATCATTTGCCAAATGTTCTACAAACCAGTCAGAAGAAGGAAACGTGTCACAAAATCCTGTTCTGGTATCAGAAGTAAACACTCACAGATATATACAATGGGGGGCTTTGTACTTATATTGTGCAGCTGCCGCATTAGCTGGATATTGGGCCCTTTGCAGCAGCAATCTGCTAATTGGTAGTAAAAGGGATGTGCGGGGGAGATTTACAAATGTTACACGCTGACCCAAAGGCTGAGAATCATGCAAAAAACTGGAAAGTACAGCGGGTATTTGTCCAGCGATGTTTAAGTAATATTCCCATAATTCCTTTGGGCCAATTGTGAGTTCTGCGTCTCCCTGAACTGTATGTAGATAAGCAAAAGCAGGTGTGTTTTATCTTGCTTTAGAGGTCCAACCTTCAACATAGCAACTAAATCCCTTAAACCTGGATCCTTTAATCCACACTATTATCAACCCCTCCATTTTCTCAAGAAATATACATTTTCAATAGCCAATGTGTTTAGGGAAATCAAAATGGCTGCTGGTTCAGTCTTACTATCACAGTGCGAGGATCGGACCTAGGCTCCGCCCCCGCACCGCGTCCCGTGACGCAACGGAGAACGTCGCTGTTCCCACTTCACGTCAGCGCCGCAATACCAGGGGCACTCGAGTGGTTAATGCTAACTCCCTGCATTACTCCACAGCTGGGATACACTCCCCCCGGCCTATCAGTACACAGTGTGATGTGTGATGACTCGCTGCCTGCAGCCTTCCCATTGGCTCCCTGTGCTTTATATGCTCAGCCAGCCCCTAGGCAAACTGGCTGAGCATAAACTTTGTTTATGTTTGTAGTGCTTGCCACTAGCATCCTGCTGCCCTGCTATTGCCTTTGCCTTCTGCCTTGTTTACCTGTTACCTTTGACCTCAGCTTGTACCCGAACCTCTACTTTTTCTGACCCCTTGACCTCGGGTATGCACTACAGCCATTCTGACCTCTCTACTCCTGGACCCCGGCTACGCACAACGACCATCCGACTTCTCCAATTCCAGACCACGGCGAGTATCATGACTATTCTGACCTCTCCTACCCTGACCCAGCTACACGACTACGACTCTGCAATCCGGACGCGGTCGCGCGGGTGTGGGTCGGTGTACTCTAACATCCCCACCTCAGCCCTGCGGTCCCGTCCTGTTTGTGGTGGGCACTCGTTACACACAGCCCAGTGGGAGCACGACAAAGAGAACAGAGCTCAGAACATTGTAACTGGTACACAACGGAGACACAAGAAACTCTTATAGCTGAAATTGTGTCAATATATACAATTGAAGATCAGGGAATAAATCAGTAAGCTGCAGCCCTAAGCTATCCTCCTGGACCCCATTCACACCAGGGTTTAGAGATAAACAATACGTGAGAAAATGTGTGCACTGATATACAGTAGCTAATAAAGGAATAGGATTCTCACCAGTTACACTGTCTGCAGGGCCCGGGAGAGCTGACCCGGCTCGCCCCCCCTGTCGGCGACCATGAGGGTCTGGCTGGGGCTTTCTGATAATAGTTTGCAGAACCTCTGGTATAAACAATGAAAGCCTTCCCCACTTGACCCTTTTCCTTTCTCTCAGGCCATTGTGGAGTTAGATCATCTTAACAATGTCATCGTGAATTCTTTATTCCTGCTGCATAAATATACATCAATTAATTTACATTCAAATGTATAATTGACCCACTTTTTGCGTAAGTGAAGCATATATGATGGACAACCATTAAATTAATGATTAAATGTTACTTTGATGTCTTTTTCATTTAAATTCCTACCCTTTGATGTCTATACATCAGTCATTTCACAAAAATAAAAAATGACTTCCTTTTGCATAAAATGAATTTGTGGTGCATTGACCTGCAACAAATTGTTTATTTTACAAGCGCCCTGTGACTGTTTAGTAGCTACTCATGTCTCCGAGATTACAATGGACTTGTGAAAATAAATGGCGTACAGTATCTCATGGTCCCTGTTATCTGGGCTGCAAACTCTTTAAATGATTGCATATGGGTAAAAGAGGGAACATTCTTCATCAGACAGAGATTCCTAAAGAGCTCACTGATGTCAGCCGAAGGGTACGCTAAACTCTCTGCGCACAAACTGACCTCTGCCTGTTAATTGGAGGAGATGTGCACGTTGAATAAGAATGAGATAAACAGCATGTGGAAAGAGCTACATATAAGGTAATTAGAGGATTAAATGCCTGATGAAGTGCCTACGACTGGTGGGAGGAGGGCGTTTGACAATACAGTGTATGTCTATCCGGGTGCGAGGGGAATTTCTGCACCGCAGATAACATTTGGGATCCCAGGATTTGGGACTTTGTGACTAATATGCAGAGACACCCCGTCCTGACAGAATACGCAGCGCTGTCCAGTTACTGCAGGATTATTTCGTGCTGGTCCCCTGCATTACAGCAGCTAAGAGATGGTGCACGTTAGGAATACTGCATGTTCTTTTTATTTATATACACTGTATATAAATATATCAATAAAATACATTATTAGACACACTTACATGGGTAAAACAGGGAGCATTCTTCATCCGACAGAGATCATAAAGAGCTTACTGATGTCAACCAAATTTTACAATAAACTTGATATAGTTGGTATGGAAATCCTTTTAGGAAATGTGGGTACTTTTACCTCCACTGCTAATTTCTATCCACAAGGTCTCTACATTTTCATCATTCCCTTCATAGACATCTTCCCTAATAATAGGTTTTAGATTTGATTTAACATATAAGCATACTCCATCTCCCCTTCTATTTGTTCGATCCTTCCGAAAAAAGGGAATAACCCTCTAAATTAAATGCCCAGTCATGAGTTTCATCCCACCATGTTTCAGTAATGCCTAAGATATCATACTGCTCCCTTGCAGCTATTAATTCAAGCTCCCCCATTTTATCTGTCAGGCTTCTTGCATTAGCCAGCATACATTTCAGTTTTTTTTAGTCTGTACTATTATCTTATCTGCACCAATTGGGTTTAGTTTTTAGAAGTTTTCTAGTATTATCTGTATTTAATATGGGTGTCTCGCACTTGCCCAAATTCTATTTCCCCATCCCCATATATTCTGTCTAGTAAAGTTCATTGTCTGTTTCTTGTCCCTCCCCCCCCTAGTTTAAAATCTCATCCTCCTTACAACTTGCAAACAACTACTCAAATTTCTACTCATTCTATTACTCTCTTTTGCAGGTGGTATTGACTATCCAGGCCCTCCCTTTTCAACTATGTCCCATACTCCTGAGAATACCCCCTTCAAATTCCAAAAAGGGCTATCTGTCGCCCATATAAATATCCGGAGCCTGCTGCCCAAACTGGATGAACTAAGGGCATGGTGCCTTATGCATAAACCCAAAGCCATCGTTCTTACAGAAACATGGCTAACCCTTAAAACTCCTGTTGCAAATATTGCCATTCAGGGATACTCCATTTTTAGGAGAGATAGGTCAAAGAGAGGAGGAGGGGTGTTATTTTATATTTCAGACACCCTACAATTTACACTGTTAAATTGCCCCCCAAATCCACCCTCTTTTGAAATCCTAGTTGGCAAAATCTGCCTCCCCTTTTCTAAGCCTGTCTTGGTTGCAGGCATCTACCGCCCCCCTAAAGCCCCTCTACAGTCCCTGACTGATATCATCCAGTTTCTTGGCTCCATTTCCTCTCTGAATGAGACGAGTGAGCTGCTAGTTCTTGGGGATTTCAACTTCAATTGGCTTGACCCTAAAAACCACAAAATCCATATACAAATCAAATCTCTTAACCAATCGCAACTCATTTCCCAACCCACACGGACAAACCTGAAATCGCATAACCATTCCTTGCTAGACTGGATTCTCTCCTCAAATCCCAGCAGAATCCAATCCTCTGGCATTCTTCCTGACATTTTCAGTGACCATGGAATAGTGTACAGTGCAAGGAAAATTAAACCACCCCAATAAAGCCCTAAAGTTCTCCTCACTAGAACATTTAGGAACCTTAACCCACCACAGTTTCTGGCTGACCTTACCAACTGCCCTTGGCACGGAATCGATTTAATTCCCGACCCTAATTCTGCGCTCGACTATTTCCAGTCCGAGTTCTTAAAACTCTGTGATACCCATGCCCAACTACGCAGAATAAGGGTACGGGGGGGCCTACCTTCCATGTGTTACAACTGACCTTATAGCACTCTACCAGTTCAGGGATGCCTTGTGGAAAAGCTACAAAGTAACTGGCACTACCAAGGATCTCAATCACTACAGATGCCTGCGGAACATGTGCACAAGGCAAACAAGACACGCAAAAGCACAATATTACTCTGATAATCTCCTTCAGAATACATCAAACCCAGCTAACTTCTGGAAGGTTATCAACAATATATTACAGCCTTCTAACCATCAACAGCCAAGTAATATCACTAAGGAGGATACAGATGCAGCAGCCATTATTCACAGCGCCGTTTTGTGTGCGCTGCTGTACTCCCCGCGGCATGAACGCGGCCAATCGCCCCAGGCACAGGTGTTTATCGCGGTTGCTTTGGATTTTTTGCAATTAATGCAATGAAATGAATGAATTTTAATTTGTACAGTTCTGTGCTACTGCGTCAATTTCAGGTGTTTAAAAGCCAGAACACTAAAATGCCATTTTATGCACTCGCGTCTTAAGGCAGTACGGTTGGAAGAAATCACGCGCCATGACATGGGTATTCTGAGGTATAAACCATGTGATTTGTTAAAATAATGGCCGCTGCATCTGTATTACTCTAACAAATCCCACTGACATTGCAAATGCATTCAATTATTACTTTGTGGGGTGTGCTACTAACTTATTAGCGAAACGCAACCCAAACCACAAACACGAACCTCATTCTGAGAGTACCCATATAGCCCCACCCACTCCCAACACTGCCCACAAATTTCCATTTGTTCCAGTATCCGAAGTGGAGATTACACTAGTGCTTCCATAGTCAACTCTATCCTGTCTGCAGGCCATATCCCTAAGACCTGGAAAACTGCCCGAGTTGTCCCAATCTTCATCTATGGCTACTAGTCTGCTTCCCTCCTGGCAGTAAGCCCTGGTACAATCAGGTTGCCAGTAGTTGATATGGGTTTTTCTCCTCTTAGGTGCTGCACTTTAATGACAGCGGGTGGCGGTGACATCAGGCCTTGGCATGACAAATCATGAGCCAGACCTGGTGCCCTCCTCCTGGCAGTACCTAAGGGCAGTACTGCCCCAAATTCAGTAGTGCTTCTACCCCCTTGAGAGAGGCAGGTTACACAGCCAAGAGCCGGATTATTGGGCCTTCTCTGGTCCTCTTCCCTCCAGGGGAGAGTGTGTACCATGCCTCTGCTAGGGAGGCAGGGAAGTGCTAGGATGGCTGCGGTGCCCTTGGCCTGTAGTGAAGGTCCAGGGACCATCCTTCAGGGGTAGCTGAGAGTGACTGTTTGGGCAGAACCCTGCCGTGTACTGTGCTCCACAGAGAAAGAGAGATAATAAACCATTCCTCTTTGCATATACCTCCGGCCTGGTGTGTGATCTTACTGGGGGGAGAGGTAATTGTTCTACCGTGGGAGATCATCTTCGGTTCCTTTAGCCAATGGCAGATGGAGGCGCTGCACTGCTAAAGAGATATGTGGGGTATGAACCCCAGAAGCTTGTTCCTGTGTCCCCACTACCATCGGCGGACGACTCAGCCCTCCTGTTACCAGCAGGTATCATGCACCACATGTACAGTAATGGCCAAATCTCCCACCGGGTGGGGGAAACACCGTTACATTTGTAACGCCTATAATGATATATATGTGTTTACATGATGGAGCCCATTCCTACCCTTTAACCATTTATGTTTATGCTTCTTCTCTGTGTGCTGTCTGTTACCCTGCACCCTTTCCATTCTCCTCCCCCCGCAGTCTTCAAATCTTTTCATTACATTTTTTTTTTTAAATACCATTTTTCAGAAACCCCAAATCGCATTCATTTCGGTGCTTGGAGGTTCCTTCTGCTGCTTGACGCGGAGAGGCCTTATTAATGGCCAAAAGACAAATATATTACGCAGACGTGATTGCACCTTTTAATAACAACCACGTTCGGTGTCCTGGGAACTGAATGAGTGACCCTAGGAGGTAAATACGCAGGACACTATTGGGAGAGAGGGTTAATGTCACTGATTACATCAATGCAGAGGAATGTGGAGTGAGCACAGGACCTCCAAGCCAAGGGATAGCTAATTACAATGGCCTCTCCCCGTCCTGCCCCCACAGCTCTTAGTGCACAAGCCGTGCCCATTGTAAGGGGAAGAATGGCTCCTTTCAACGCCTCTTCTGCTCCCATTGTCCTCCATCTACAATGAGATGGGCTGGCGGCTTATCAGCGGCCCCAGAGTGAAGGTGGAAAAAGGCTGAATTAGACCATTTGAGGTGGGAAGAATTGGTCCCTCTCTGTGTGGGACATTCCTCCCGGGCTCAATTCATGCAGATGTAGGGGGCCCGGAAATGCACATGGATAAATAGGGGCTTTGTAAGGTTGAGAGTTATCTTTATGCAGAAAATTAACCCCTCCCTTGCCAGAAGAGCAGGAAAAGTGCAGTCAAAGCACCAGCATTGGGATAGTTAATAGCAGCGATTGAAGCGCGGTGATGCTGGGCGGTACAGAGTATCACTGTTTACAACAGTTTTTTTTTTACAAATACCACAACTCTGTTCTTATTTGCAACTTTACAGTTACGCTTTTTTTTTTTAATGGAATATGTTTTATTTGATTCAAATATAACATGTTGCACAAAACTTCCTGAAGTGAAGTTTACAGAACGTTGCCTCCAACATTGAACTGGTTTTAAAGCGCTTTAATTGCAGGTTGTGATTTCTTTTAGTGGAACCACCATTAGAGTCCTTCATAGAGGAAAATATAGAGCACAGAGCTTTGAAAACCTCATGAGTTTCTTCTTCAATTAACTGCTTATAGTTTTTTTTAAATCTAGCACAATACCGCTGCTTTCCCGCCCTTTGCCTTCTAGTTAATAGGTATGTACAGAGAATACATTTTAGATGTAAATGCTGGGTCGCTATTTAAAGGACCTGGTGAAGGTTTGAAATGTTTGGAAAATGTTCCTATATATATAATAAATAGAAATGCCACTATAAACATACAGTGCCCCCACTGCAGCCAGGGATTCTGGGTAATCACATGCAGATGAGCACTCACAGTGAGTAACGTTTTGCTTCTTGTGCATTTTAACGCGGATCCCTGTAAGCTTATGCCCGCGTGTTCAGCACAGCCTGGGTTAAAGATGTGCAAGGCCAGTAATCGTGCCCCCAGACAGCTGTGCCGACCTTTTGGGTCTCTACAAACAATGTCGTGTATACAGTATGTACTATATGCAGGGGGACCAGATTTTCAAAAGTAAAAATCGGGATACATTAAAAAAAATGTATTAAACAAATGACATCACCTTCTGCGCTGCTCCCCTTTCTCTCTAACACACACACACACACCCCCACACACACACACACACACACACACACACACACACACACACCACCACCACACACACACACACACACCAAACACCACACACCACACTCCACCATTCTCTCTCCTCCATCTCTCCATTCTATCTCTCCCCCATCCCTCCATTCTATCTCTCCCCCGTCCCTCCATTCTATCTGTCCCCCCATCCCTCCATTCTATCTCTCCCCCATCCCTCCATTCTATCTCTCCCCCATCCCTCCATTCTATCTCCTCCATCCTCCATACATCTCTCTATCTCTCTCCAGCCCCCCACTATCTCCTCCATCCCTCCATACTAATCTCTCCTATCCCTTCATCTCTCTCTCTCGCCATCCCTCCATACATCTCTGCTCCCACATCTCTCATTCCTCTCCTCCATCCCTCCATACTATCTCTCTCCCCAATCCCTCTCCTTCCTCTCATCATCCCGTCCATTCTATCTCTCCCTCCATCCCTCCATTCTATCTCCTCCATCCCTCAATACTATCTTCCCCATCCCTCCATTCTATCCCTCCATCCCTCCATTCTATCTGTACCCCCCCCCATCTCTCTACCCAACCATCCCTCCATTCCACTCCTCCATCTCCTCCTCCTCCCTCCTTCTATCTGTACCCCATCCCCCCTCTACTTTCTCCACTCCCACCCCTCCTCATTTTATCCTCCTCCTCCCTCCATACTATCTCCTCCATTCTATCTGTACCCCCATCCCTCCATTCTATCTCCTCCATCCCTCCATACTATCTCCTCCATCACTCCATTCTATCTGTACCCCCCATCCCTCCATTCTATCTCCTCCATCCCTCCATACTATATCCTCCATCACTCCATTCTATCTGTACCCCCATCCCTCCATTCTATCTTCTCCATCCCTCCATACTATATCCTCCATCCCTCCATTCTATCTCTACCCCCATCCCTCCATTCTATCTTCTCCATCCCTCCATACTATTTCTCCCCCAATCTCTCCATTCTCTCTCCTCCATCCCTCCATTGTATCTGTACCCCCATCCCTCCATTCTATCTCCTCCATCCCTCCATTCTCTCTCCTCCATCCCTCCATTCTATCTCTCCCCCAATCCCTCCATTCTCGCTCCCCCATCCTTCCTTCACCTGCCCTGACCTCAGACCCGGACCTTACTACTCTACTCTTCAGGATTCGGATCCCAGTGTCACGTGTGCTCACCACAAACTGGACTAGACAGCGGGGATGAGGTGGGGATGTATATAACCGCCGCCCTATAACCACGGGACCAGGTCCGGAGTGCAGAGTCAGAGTCGAGTAGCCAGGTTAGGTTAGGAGAGTTTGGGTATGTCGTGGTACTTGCCATGGTCCGAGGTTGGAGAGTGAAGAGTAGTCGTGCCGTGGTCCGAGGAGAGGAGAGAGCGGGGATCCAATAACAAGCCGCAGACCAGGGGTACAGAAGAGACAGGTCCAGGTACGAGCAGGGGTCACAACACAGGTCAGGCAAGGCACAAGAACAGGCAAAACACAGGAAGCAGCGAGCACAGCACATAAAAATCAGTTTATGCTCAGCAACTTGCACAGGTACAGACAGGGTAAACGAAGGAGGTTGGAACCAATCAGGAGGCAGCAGTGGAGTGACATCAGACATAGGCTACGAGCCGATAGGAGGAAGAGAGATTGGCTGCAGGTGAGAGACAGCTGATACCTTTCTTGGGAACAGCTGCTGCGCTGCGTGCATGCTTGGGAGTAGCGCGGCGTGGGGTGAGTGCGTCGCCAGTGAGAGCAGGTGCTGTGGCAACGTGCCGGAGGCGTGCCTCCGCGGGTGTATAATTAGGTAGGTTTGCACGTGCAGACAGGGGTCTGCACGCGCCGGAGGTACTGTTGCGTAACGCATCAGAGGGACGGAGCCTAGCAGTGATCCTGACACCCAGGTACGGGCCGGTCTCTACTTTTCACCTCTGCCTGGCAGGTCTGTCTCCTGGAAAGTACATAGTTATGTACGTGACCGTAACACATTGCACAGGCCAAACGCAATGGACCCAGCAGAAGTGGAGATGGCCGTTTCCCTCCTGGGCCAACTCCTGCGTAAGCCCTCCACCCACCTGGCTATGTTGGATACTGCTATTGCTTCCGTCGCCTCCAGCTTGAAAACCCTTGCTACCCAGGTTCTTCGTGCACCCCGGCTGATTCTTCGTCGGCACCCACCCCTTCGCTCCAGCAAGCTACTCTCATGCCAGTGGTTCTCAAGGAGCCAACTATTCCTAATCCTGAACGTATGCTGGCTCCCCCTCTGGCTGCAGGGGGTTCCTGAATCAGTGCCAGATTCACTTTGACTTACAACCTTCCTCCTTCAGTTAACATCGCTCTCGGGTGGCTTTCATAATTTTGTCTCCAGGCTGGTGAGGTTCATGCATGGGCATCACCTTTGTATGAGAAAGATTCGCCCCTCATTCACTTCTCGGCAGCGTTCATCCAAGCGTTCCAAAGGGTCTTCGACACTCCTGGTCGGGCTATCACTGCCGAAGGCACTCTTATGTGAATCCAACAAGGGAGTCGCCCGGTAGGCCGCAACGCAGTCAAATTCCGGACATTGGCTGTGGAGACTGACTGGAATGAGAAAGCCCTGAAAGCAGCTTTTCGGCAAGGTCTCTCCGAGAGACTCAAGGATGAGCTTACAAGCAGAGACATTCTGGCAGACCTAGAGAGACTGATCACACTCTGCATCTCTTTAGACATCCGCACCCTAAAGAGGCAACAAGAGCGCAGGTGGTATCTGCAAGTCTTGTTGGTTCTACCAGAACCTCTTACGCCGAAACCCCTTCCGTTCACAACTACCATTAAGGAGGAGCCCATGGAGTTGGGGGGTATGCGGCTTTCGGAGGAGACGAAGCATCTCCGATGCGCGACTGGGCTGTGTCTCTATTGTGGTGAGAAGGGGCAAACAGCTCAATGCTGTCCGAGGAAGTTGGGAAATGCCAAAGCCTAGAGAAGGAAAGAGGACCTTCTCTGGGCACATCTAATTTCTGTCCTCTTTCCTCATGTCGACTGATGTTACCCATCCGCCTCTCCTAGCAGGGGTGCTCCGTGTCAACCGAGACATTCGTGGATTCAGGGGCGGCAGGCTCCTTCGTGAATCTGGCCTTCGCTCTTCGTGTCTGCATCCTTCTCAGGAAGAAATCTTCTCCTGTGACCACCGTGACTCTGGATGGCAGACCGCTGGGGCCTGGGATTATCATTAAGGAGACTATTCGCCTCACAGCTACCATCAGAGTGCTTCATCATGAGCCCATACAGCTGGGTGCTATTCACTCTCCAGGCACGGACATTATTCTGGGACTCCCATTATTACGAGTCCATAATCCACGGATCGACTGGTCATCAGGTCATGTGACGGTATGTGCTCCTTCCTATAGGTCCAAGTGTCTGGTTTTCCCACAATCCCTGGGGAACCTTCATTGCTCCAAGCCAGACGCATTTATGAATCTTCTTCCAGCCTTCCAGGCTTTTCAGGACGTCATCAGCAAAAGATGGAACTACCCTCTCATCGTACTTTCAACTGTCCCATCGATCTGCTCCCTGGCATGGTTCCTCCACGGGGTGGACTTACCCTTTATCAGAACCAGAGACTGTGGCCATGAAGGCCTATATTGAAGAGAATCTGGCTCATGGATTTATTCGAAAGTCCAGCTCCCTCGCAGGTGCAAGCTTCTTTTTTGTCCAGAAAAAAGATGGGTCCCTAAGACCCTGTATAGACTACAGGGGTCTTAACAACATTACGGTTAAGAATCGCTACCCACTCCCTCTGATTCCTGAACTTCTCGATCGCCTTCATAGTGCAACCATCTTCTCCAAACTTGATCCAAGAGGAGCCTATATCTTGGTTCAAATCAGGCAGGGGGATGAGTGGAAGACTGCGTTTAACACCAGAGATGGTCACTACGAGTACCTCATCATGCCCTTCAGGCTATGTAATGCCCCCGCAGTTTTTACATTTTTTTGGCAATGAGATCTTCAGAGACTTGCTGGAGTCTTGTATCGTCGTCTATCTCAACGACATCCTTATTTTTTCTAAATTCTTAGAGCAACATTGTGAGAAGGTAAAAATGGTGCTTCAACGCCGTTGTGAGAATCAACTGTTTGCTAATATTGAAAAATGCAAATTCGAGACGTCTAGTCTTGCTTTCCTTGGATACATCATATCCGCTCAAGGCTTACAGATGGATCTTACCAAGGTCTCTGCCATCCTACTGTAGATTGGCCACTGCCCAAGGGACTTAAACTCATCCAAAGGTTACCGTTGTTTCATCCGGGATTTCTCAAAAATAGTCGCACCTATAACGGCCATGACCAAGAAGGGGGCAGAACATGTTTCTTGGTCTCCAGAGTCACCAACTGCCTTTCTCAAATTAAAGAGACTTTTTTCCATGGCTCCTATTCTTGTTCACCGGGACCCTCTCCGTCCGTTCATCCTCGAGGTTGATGCTTCCGATGTTGGTGCTGGTGCAGTACTTTCACAGAGAACGGATTTCCAGTCACGTCTGCATCCTTGTTGCTTGTTCTCTAAGAAGTTCTCTGGGCATTCAAGCGACCCTTCACATAGAAGCAGAAGCACAGAAAAAGAAACGCGGACAAACGTAGGAGTCCGTCACCCGAATATAAAGTCGTGATTGTCACGGGAGACCAGGCATTTACACCTTTTTAACCGGGATCATAACATTGAAAAAAACAAGGAGGTAAAACAAATAGTCATTTATTTAGTTGAAACAGACGTATACACAGAGGATTACAATATACAAGAGAAGAGACACACTTACTGGTGGTCTGGGTGAAAAAACTAGACTTTCCCAGGGTCAACAGTCCATATAACAAAGTTTGTAGTTGACCGGGACTTAGCCCGAGATCTCCTGGAACCCAAATCGGCATGGGATTCCACACGCCACCGCTGTACAAGCTCCAAAGCCTTGAAATAACTTTACCGCGAGTAAATCCCAAACGTCCTGGAACTCAAAACGGCTTTAATCCCCAACCGCGACCGTTACGTTCAATTCTTAGAACTTGGCCGGAAAAAGTCGGGACTTAGATACATTTCTCAACCTGAAATTTCTGAAGCCGGCTCGCTGCTATTTCTCTTGGAGCATCTTTTGGCGGATTCAAATTTTCCGCTGCTGACTTGGCGCTCAAAGTCTTAGAGAATCTCAACATCGGATTGGCTGCTGGATTTCTTATAGTATTTCAGTCCCATTCATGAAATACTCCAGCAAATCCGAACATGGGAGAATTCCTACCAGCCAATCAGAAACTTCCCAGTCTGCTGAAGCCGGGCAAGGATGGATTCGGAATCTGACAGGGGCACGCGCCAACAGGGCACCTCTGCTACTTGTTAGTCAGAAGCCACCTGTGGAGTTAGGCGTCTCAAGGTCTGGGCTGGGCAAATGGTAGTCCGATGACTACAATTCAGCCCAGGACGAGGGTACTTGAAGCTAACGCCTGCGCCCAAATGGTTTTCATACCTTTGCAATCTCTGTGGCTTTCAACTCCGGGACCTGAGCAGACTTGGTGGCACCAACTTGGTAGCCAGCTGGTCTCTCGGAACCACGGATTTGGAAATCCCCAGCTCATATACAGTGCATAAACATTTATCATTATACGCAATGTAATAAATAAAAATATTTCACAATTTCTAAGTCCCTCGTTTACTAGGTTTGACAGAAAAGACGCGCACGTTCCGTTTCAGTGCTCCTAAACCTTCCTATAAGAAAATGTTTTAAAAGTTGAACGAAATAACGCTTAGGTTCAATTTCAGAGTTACTTTTCTAAACACATAGGCATTTGGACTTAGACATGAAATCAGCCTTGCAACCTTATCTATGGTTGAAGCACTCCAGAGCCTCTATACCTGGTTCTGGTGATCTGGGCATATACTGGGGGACCCCCAATAACCTAGGGACCCCTGACTGTACTCGGGATACACATACATTCTTTATTGCAATACAATCATATACATTTCATGTTCCGCAACTTGGTTCAAGAGCTGACACTCTAAATCACCCAATATGGCTCAGAGGTAACCAGCCGGGCATAATACCTTTATTGATGGCCTGGTTACCCCCTCACCGTCACAGTGGTGAGGTCTGGCTCTCGACGTGGAATATTCGATTACATCAGCCCTCCATGAAATTGGGAGCATGTTTTATCGGTCCTTACAGGATTTATCGGAGAGTGAACAAAGTGTCCTTCCTGCTGGAGCTTCCTGCATCACTAAAGATCCTCTCCACCTTTCACGTATCCTTACTGAAACAAACAATCCGGAATCGTTTTTCCAGAACTTTACCCCATCCCACTCCTGTTTCCGTGGATGGTCAAGAGGAGTATCTTGTCCAGAAGATTTTGGACTCTCGAATCTCTAAGGGATTCCTTCAGTACCTGATTTACTGGAAGGGGTATGGTCCGGAGGAGACGAGTTGGGTCAAGGCTTCTGATCTCCACTCTTGTGCCTTGGTCAAGGACTTCCACAAGGGTTTTCTTACCAAACCCGCTCCTGGGCATTCGGAGTCTAGAGGGGGGGATTCTATAAGGATGTCCCAACATGGCCGCCGAGGCAGGACATCTGCCTCTACCAACATGGCCGCCAAGGCCAGAAGCCAACCTTATTCTGGATCCATATGGGAACTCCCAACATGGCCGTTGAGGCAGGACGTCTGCTCCCACCACCACGGTTGCCAAGGCAGGAAGTCAGCCTCAGTCTGGAATCATTGCCTGCACCTGCCTGCTCCCTTTATAAGGCTTCATTCCCCACTCCCCTTGTCTGTGCTAGGTTCTGCTACCCTTGGTCCCCGCTGGAAACGTTGTCCTGCCTGTCTTGCTCTTTGCCTATTGTTGACAACCACGGAACCTACTACTCTGCCTTCTCCAGCCCTGACCCCGGAATAGTGACCATGTTTATCCTGCCTTCTCCTGCCCTAATTCCGGACACGGACCATACTACTCTACTCTTCAGGATTCAGATCCCGGGTACGGGCCGGTCTCTTCTCTGCACCTCTACATAATGGGTCTGTCTCCTGGACAGTACACAGAGACGTACGCAACTGTAACAGTAAGAGAGGGAGGGGGTATAAGAGAGGGAGGAGTATAAGATAGGTGGGGGAGTGAGAGCAGGGAGAAAGAGTGAGAGACAGTTGGGGGGGGGGGTGAGAAATACATAGACAGCGAGGATGTGAGGGTGGAAGTGAAAAAGGGAAGGGAAATAGAGGGGAGGGAGCCCCGGTAGGAAACTGTAGTCCTGGACCCCGAAAGCATCATCAGGTAGAAGTCTGGGTACATTCTCTGAGCAGGCACTTCCATGAGGGAGCGTGTGTGGCCTAGTGGTCACTTCACCAGCCTGAACCTACTTCAAATCCGACTAAAACACATGGGGTCTCGGAGGCCCCAGGGACCCCCTGCTTTCTGAGATACTTACCAGGGACGATGTCTCAGGTAGTACCCCCCGCGGGGTGAACAATATGGAGGTCTACACCTCCCGCGCGGCAGGAACCAATAGGAAGCCGCGTCCTCCTCCATCGCGGCTTCCTGTTGGCGAGCGTGTTGCATGAGATTTAAGAATCACGGAGCACCGGCAGCTCCTAAGGAGGTTAGTGTCTCAGGAAGCAGGGGTCCTCGGTGCTGACATTATTGGGGTTCAGCTCTGAAGACCCTTTAAATGAAAAGCTTGGTATGCTCCTTTAATAAGAACATGCTATTTATTTTCAGGCTTAGAGACTATAAATGCACATTTCATCTCGCACACGTCCTTCCTGCTTTGCACTGTATGGGCAGCACAGGGAGCGGGTGGGGGGGGGGGGGGGTATTATGGTGGTGAGAACATAATAAAGTGATTTATCACATGTTTCTAAATCCCATTCACAGTGTGAGGGCTTATTTACTGAAAGGGTAGTAGATGCATGGGACAGATTCCTAACAGAGGGGGTGGAAGTGAATGCATTATTACAGGGGTACTCATCTCCAGTTCTCAAGCCCCCCCCCCCCTCCCCAACAGGTCAGGTTTTCAATCAGTTCCTGCTTCAGCAAAGGCTGCTCAATAAGTCCCTACTTCAGCACAGGTGAGTCAATTAGTCCCAGCTTCAGCACAGGTGGCTCAATCAGTTCCTGCTACAACACAGGTGGCTCAGTCAGTTCCTGCTTCAGCACAGGTGGCTCAATAAATCACTGCTTCAGCACAGGTGGCTCTATTAGTCCCTGCTTCGGCACAGGTTGCTCAGTCTTTGACTAAGCCTCTGATTGAGCTACCTGTACTGAAGCAGGGATATCCTGAAAACCTGACCTGTTGAAGGGCTGGAGTTGAGCACCCCTGCTTTATAAACCGATATATTGTTTGGAATAAACAAAATGGAGCTCTAAATAGAGAAATAAACAGGGTCTGACAGTAAAGGCAGACAGGAAGGACTACAAAATACCGCCCCCCCCCTTTTTTTTGCAGTCCTCCCCAAATATTTCCCTACAATTTCTCGTTCTGCTTGTTAACCAGCCCAGCCCCAGCCAGCCTGTAAACCAGAGACGCAGTCGGATGCGCCGACACTCCGTCCCCGCTTCTGCAGCAGTAAGTCCGCCTGACCTTGGGGAATACGGCTATTAGCTTAATGAGCCTCTTTCAAACTCTTAATTCTGAATGGCGACCGCAGGGGGACAGCGCTCCGGAGAATCGCCACGACTGAATAGAAACAGAACAGTCTTTAACCGTATAAACATTTTCACCCAAAGATCACACGCAAATTAATTCTTTTTTTAATCTCAGATTACACGCAGAGAAAGCCGGTTAAATCTCTTTTTTATTTTTTATTTTTTATTATTATTCTCATTATAATCTCGTCATTTACACAGCAAATGCTCAGACGTGGCAGCTGCTGCTGCAGCCTCTCCCCACTCCTCCACTATTTCCCAGAGAACAGCAGTGTCTTATTATAGGCTTAATCCGACACACCATTTGGAAAGGGAATTAGCTTGTTCTTCTGTGCTGGGGGTGGATCCCTTCTGTTCGCTTGTCACTGGGGTCAGGGAGGTGTTTTTATACCAGGCTTTTTGTGGCTAATGTGCTGTGAAGGTGTCACATTAGCTGGTCCCCAGTCACATCCCCGTGACTGTCAGCGTGGGGGGAGACTTTGAAGCATTGGAAATATCAAGAAGCAAACGCCTGAGTTAATCCCTTATCTGCGGATCTTGTCACATTGTAACAAGCAGAGAAAACATGGGAAGGGATCTCCCAGCCCTAATTATTATTATTATTATTAGTATTACTCATCAAGAGGTGCAACCTGGCAAACGTGATCACCTCTTTATTAACCCCCTTGCTGCGGCAGTGTGGAGCGATTATTAGGGGAATTAAAAGCATGATTCTGTGATTGCCCTCTTGACCTTGGGTTGTGTTCATGTGGTTTGAAGGTCAATGTCTCTGCTTTTTAAAGACCGTGTGCAGGTAACTTTATCCCCTGTGGGAACAATCATGTGAATCTATTAAGAAATCTGCAACACCCTAATATGTGCAGTTTAGAGGAGAGAAGGGGGGCGGGGGAGGGGCGTATGATTGACATTTTTAAATACATCAAAGGATTCCAACAAAGTGCAGGAGTGAAGAATATTTCTGAGAGAGCAAGAACACGAGGTGATTCTCTGACGCTGGAGAGTGGCAGGCTAAGGCCGCGATTATAGTGAGAGCGGCGGTGCGTGCGATTCGCGCGCTGCACGAACAAAGTGCAGCAGCTGATACGGGCCGGCCATAGTGCGCGCGAGCGCTGGGGGGCGATGCAGAGCAAAAGACAAATGATTTTGTTTTTTTTACGCGTCGGCCGCCGCGTCGCAGCACGTGAGCGGTTCAGCCATTGCGGGTGAACCAGCCTCGTGACGCATCCGCCACCACGCCTCCCCAATAGCCTCAATCTCAGTGCACCCCTCGCCCGGGTGACAGGCACGCACGACGCCATGCGCTCCATCACGCGCGCGCCTACTATAATCTTAGTGTAAGGGGAAATGTGAGGAAGCGCTTCTTCGCAGAAAGGGTGGTGGATATGTTGAACCGCCTCCCAACAGAGGAGGTAGGGGCTTATACAGTAAGGGAATTCATAACGACTTGGGATAGATATAACGCTACATCCTAAATTCAAAAGAAAGCCCAAAGGATCGAGTAGGGTCTGAGGTTTTTACGGCAGATAGGAAAATGGGAACAAGTGCTTCCTATCTGCTGTCAAAATCTGTGTTTTGTTTCCATGTTTGCTCAATATTGTTACAAATCCTGAGAATGGGCTTTACCTTCTTTTCTTTGTTCGCCCTACTGAACTTTCACAACATTTTCAAATGTTGACACATTTTATGAAAACAGAGGCGTTTTACGTCAATCACAAAAAAAATGAGATATGGTGATTTTCGTTTTTAATGTAAATGTTGTCACCGGTTACAAATACCCAACAATTTACCCGCATTGTGAATGTGCACAATGGTTTTGCACAACCCCAGCCTTAGAAAATTTGTGCCCCAAGGAGCTTACAATGTAAATAGCCGGGCAAGGAAAGAAAATGAAGTGACCTCTAGGGGGATATTCATTTTCCGGGGCGAGGCATCCATGTTACAGAATTAATAGAGATCAATTGAATGTTTATAGTCATTTGACTAGAGGGTGAAGGGGGAGAGTTAAAAGGATTGGTGAAGTGCGAGAGGGGGGTGGTGGGAAAGAGATGAAAGGGATGGTGAGAAGTTGAAGGGTTAGGGCAGGGGTGGCCAACGCCAGTCCCCAGGGGCCACCAACAATGGTCATTGACTGAACCACTGATTACGCCAACTGTGCTGAAATAGGAATATCATTAAAACCTGACTTTTTAGTGGCCCTTGAGGACTGGAGTTGGCCACTCCTGGGCTCGGGTAATTAAAGGCTTGAAGAATCATCGTACGGATGAGTGGAGAAGATAAAATGGGTGAATTAGGAAGGAAAAACATGAATTACTTTTATTTGATAAATATGGTGCTGTATTTTGCACGGATTTTCCCCAGTTTTGGAGCCAGTAGATTTGGTACATAAATCCCTTAGTACGGCGTTCTTCTCCTTACTTATAAGGCTCTATACTGCTCTGCACCTCCATATATCTCCACTCGGATCTCTTGTGACACCCATACTCGTGTCTTACGCTCTACCCAAGGTTGTCTCATCTTTGCACCTTTTGCCTCTACACCTCTCCCTACCAATAGAACGCTCATCCATCCAACATTTGTCACGCGCCTTCACTTTCCACATTCAAAGCCCAAATGACAATCCACCTCTTAAAAGAAGCGTCTAATTAAACATTTTAGCCTCTACCACGAATTCCAGAGGCACGTGGCCTCCCCGTCTGCACTTTTAATCAGGCACTTTTTACTCCTAATGTGTCTGTAAGCTTCTCAAACATAAGACTTAGATTGTAAGCTGTACGGGGCAGGGTCTCCTTTAGCCTTTTGTTCTCATTGTTTGTAATTTACATTATTTACCTCCTATTGTAATGTTGTTAAGCGATGAGTACATGGTTGGCACTGAGCAATCTCCTTCCAGAGCTGGAAGACTCCACACAGCCCACTCATGTCAATGAGTGCTAAGGTGTCTCACGGCAGAAGACTGCTTAGTAAACCTGGACCATAGTGTAGAGCAGCAGAGAATGGGACTGTGCAGACTGATAGGGAAGAGGTAAAGGAGAGAGAACAATGGGTCCCTGTGACGGTAAAGGGTAATCAGGCTCTCAAATAAAGGTTAAGCCCATTTTTTGTTACCCCTGATCTGTGTATAAGGGTTCAAGAGAGTTAGCTCTTGGGCCCAGTAACATTGTTTGATTCCAATGTACTTTGCGTAATGAAAGTATTTGATGTGTTTTTCCCTTTCCGGGCGTGCCAGCGAGCAGGGATTGTCAGAATGTGCCTAGGTAGTTGGGGTCCGGAGTTGTCGGTTCCCCTAAAAATGTACCCGGGAATCATGCCCGATTCCCGGATACATGTAGGCTCATTGTCCCGGCAATATCGCCCCTTGAAAATGCAAGCATGTGTCACCACTAGGGTACCCTGCTTCAGCATAGCCCAGAAACGTGAATGGGGTACAGGGATGAACTATTCCTCATTCCCAGAAACTTGGAAGTATGATAGAACATACAGTATACCCGCGGGTAGGAAAATATACTTTAATATACTGTAATGTATGTATTGTAATGTGATTTTACATTTGGAACCCATGTCCAGCCAGGCTGCCCGGTCTTACCCAGAGGCGCCAGTAAGTCTGCTGGACATCGGCGTTCAAGGAAACCAGAGGATGGCAGAGGTGAGAAAAGCATTTGGTTAGCAGGGAAGCGCTGAGTACCCAGGTCCGGAGAACAATGGCAGTCATCTAGGATGCCACTTGCTCTGACAGACCTGGAGGAGCCTGTCCAAGTGGGTGGCATTGAGATAGCCAGGGAGTGAGGTGCCAGGCTTGTGCATGTCTCCTGGCTATTTCATATTTCCCGCTGACCCTGCTTTCCATAACGGCTTTGCTCTGTTTGTTTGTTGGGAATTTTCCCATGCGATGATTGGCTGCTGAGTTACATGAATGAAGCTCAGAATACTATAAAGAATGTGTGAGCCAATCAGATTCGAGTCTTCCAGTAGTAAGAGGGCGGGCTTTTCAAAGTTGCTCTTGCGTGAATAGCAGAGCAACCGGCTTCGATGTCAAGCCTGAAAAGTCTGCCCACCTGTGGCCAAGTTCTCAATATCAAACGTAGCGGATGTGAATGGGATTTCATGCCGATTTTAGTACCAGAGGATTGGTACTAACCCAAGGTCAAAAAGTTCTCAGAAGAGAAGGGAGAGTGGCGTGTGGAACTTCATGCCGATTTGGGAACCAGGAGATTCCGAGCTAAGTCCCGGTCAGGGTAAAACTCTTATTTAGAGTTCCCTGCACCTAGGAAAGTCTAGTTTCTGACCCTAGACCCCCAGTAAGTGTGTCATTTTGTCTGTATTTTGTATTCCACTGTGTGTAAGCGAATTTGTGCGAATAAACTACAATTTATTTAATTACTTTGTTTTGCTCAATGAATGATTCCGGTTAAAAAGGTTTAAACTGCCTGGTCTGCCGTGACAGGCTTATTTACTGGTGGCAGAGGTGGGATCATTGAGCTTTATGTTATAAAATCCTGTGGGGACTTATAACATAAAGAGCAACTCGTAGATTGCAAGTTCTCAAAACAAGTAGTGACTTACACACGTTGCACAAAGCAGGAAAAGTGCAGGTTCACTCTGTCACTTAAGTTTAGTGCCACCAGGCAAAGATGGATAGACGGTCAGGTCGCTCTTGGACCTGGGACCGTCCACGAATTGTAACCCGGTGTGAGGGATATGGACTACAGACCGCCGGTCGGGCAAAGACTATGCTGGAGGAGGATCTTGAGTGACTTGAAGCGAGCATAGCTTCACCTGCTGATGCAGGGGCAAAAATTCCAGCCATTGTACCGGAGGATGTTCCAGTTCTGGTGGAAGTGAAGGCAGAAGAGGGAGGAGAACGGGGAAGAAGAGGAACCAGAGGGTGAACTTGACCAAGGGAGTGCAGCCGTAGTAGCCCCAATTGCTACCAGTCTCCCTGCTGCAGGACTTACCTCCCTCCTTGCCACTTGGGGAGAGGAGATCACCTTCGAGCAGAGGTTGCAGTTGATTGCAGCTTCCCAAGGTGTGCAGCCCCCAAGACACCGCCAGAACCCTGACCAACCTCCCATGCCAAAGGTGTTGCACTACAGCCTCAGTAGGTTTGTAGATGGCAAGGATAACATTGATGGTTTCCTTAAAGTCTTTGAGGATCATTGTCTCCTGGGTTTTGCGGTAGTCGCCGCTATTGACTAGGATCGCCCTGCAGACCTTCCAGGGGATATCGTCATTGGACAGAAACTACTACCGGCATGTAAAGGCTTTACTTCTGTGCCAGTATGCCCTCACTCCAGAGGCATACCGTGGAAAGTTCAGGTCTGAGGACAAGACCAGCCGGGAAACACACATGCTTTTTGCTTCCCATCTTATCAAGCATGGTACTCAGTGGGTGGAGGGATAAAGTGCCACCAAGTACCTCAGCTTAATGGACTTAATGTTTAAGAAGCAGTTTCTGCAGCTGTCAGAGGTGAGGGACTGGGTCTTTGACTGAAAGCCAGCCACTTGCCGGGATCCGGCCAGCCTGGCATATGAATATTTCACCAGCCATGCCCGCTCAGAATGTAGCCCCTCTGGCTTGGGCACACCACGGCACTCCACACTGGAAGCCAAAAGCAGCTGCAGAGGGGAGCACACCCAAGACTGCAGAGTTTAGGCACGAGAAGCGGTGCTACCAGTCTAATCGGACTGGGCACATCAAGCCAGATAGTCCGGAGAGGCACCGGACCAACAAACCCCATCAGGGGCAACGCACTACAGCTGCCATGCGACTGGAACACATTGAGGATCAGCGGGCAGCCGTCCATAACGTCCAGCAGCAGACTCAGATGGAGGATGCTACACCTTCAGCGAGTGGCACAGCAGCAGCGGCAGAGAGGCCACAGATTGCAACTGTCGGGTTGCAATCCAACGATGTGAGGAGGAAGCATTTGCAGCCAGTGACCATCGGAACTCGCCAAGCAGCCAGCTTGCTTGACTCCGGTGCCACTGTTACTCTGAGACCTCATATGGTCAATCCAGAGGATCTGCTCCCAGGCACAGGGATGCAGGTCACCATGCCAGATGGGGGACCTAGGTCAATCCAGGTTGCCCGGGTGTTCCTTGACTGGGGCACCGGTCGAGGCATGAGAGATCTGGGTGTTTTGCCTGGGTTGGATACTGAGGTTCTACTCGGCAACGACCTAGGGCACCTCAGCTGCTCATTTGCGGAGGAGGCTGATCCGGTTGCATTCGTCACCAGAAGCAAGAGCAGGGCACTTGTCCAGGCAGGGGAGCCTTTGGTACCCCTGCCCACCAAGGATCTCGCTGTCCCCCTGCATTTTGGACCAACAGCTCCAGGGGTCTCTGCAGAGACAAGGCAGGTAAGCCAGACAGAGTCGAGACAATGTACTGACCTTCATTCCATTTGAAAATACTGGGAGATTCACCTGCAGCACTTGCTGTTTGCATATCGAGAGGTACCACAAGAATCTACCGAGTTCTCTCCCTTCGAGCTGTTATATGGTCGCAGGGTCCGGGGACCACTTGACCTATTCTGTGAGGGATGGGAAGGGGAGCTACTACTGATGCTTTTGTGCTGAAGTTAATGTAGTAGATCTCAGAGACCGGTTAGAAATGCTATGGGGTTGGCACAGCCTAATCTCAGGGAGGCTCACACCAAGCAGAAGACTTGGTATGACCAACATGCCCATAGCAGAGTTCATCCCTGGGCAGCAAGTCCTTGTTCTGAAGCCCACTCGCAGAACAAACTGGCTGCCTGGTCTGGTCCATATACGGTACTCAGGAGGATGAACGAGTGCAACTATGTTGTACAGTTAGATGGAAAGACAGGAAGACATAGGACTTATCACATTAATATGTTGAAGGAGTATTTTCGGAGTGTGGCATCAGTGATTGGCTATCTGTAGAACACCGATGGAGTACCCTGCGAGCCAAGCTCTGCCCGACCTCCTAGGGGAAGCTAGGCAAGGGGGCACAGTGGAGACGGTAGAGATAGGGTCTCAGCTCAGAGCACCACAGCGGGTGCAAGCACGATCTATGCTAAAGCAGCATAGGGTCCTGTTCACAGATATGCCAGACAGGACACATCACTGATCACCCAGTCCACACCGGGGAGCAGAGACCTCTGCATAAGCATGCCTATCGGGTGTCAGCAGAGGTGAGGTGGAGTATAGAGAGGGAGGTAGAAGAGATGCTCGCCCTAGGATGGTCTGTCCTGTCTCAGAGTCCTTGGGCTTCTCCGGTAGTCCTCGTGCCCAAGAAGGACGGAACCACTCGGTTCTGTGTGGACTACCGGCAGCTCAATGCTTAGACAGTCAGATGCTTATCCCATGCCCCAAATTGATGAGCTATTAGATGAGCTTGCGGTTGCAAAGTATCTGACTACTATGAATTTGTCTAAAGGGTATTGGCAAATCCCTCTGACCCAGGAGAAGTCAGCATTCATTACTCCGAGTGGCTTATATGAATTTCTGGTTATGCCATTCAGGGTGAAGAATGCCCCGGCAACCTTCCAACGCCTGGTCAATAGGTAATTGGAAGGAATGCAGAGTTTTGCAAGGGCCTACCTGGATGACGTAGCTGTGTTCAGTAATTCCTGGGACACTCACTTTGTTCATGTAGCAGCGATGCTGAAGAGAATTAGGGAAGCAGGGCCGACACTTAAATCTAACAAGTGTCTAGTGGGTATGGTAGAATTCTGTATCTGGGGCACAGAGGGGGTGGAGGGCATCTCAAGCCAGAGCCGGCTAAGGTAGAAGCCATCATGCAGTGGCCAGTGCCCAGAACTAAGAAGCAGGTCATGGCTTTCTTAGGCATCTCTGGTTACTATAGGAAGTTTGTTCCTCAGTATAGTGCCATTGCCAAACCCCTGACTGACTTGACTCAGAAACGACTCTCGGTTCTGGTAGCCTGGTCTCCTGCCTGTGGGGAAGCATTCCAGGCACTGAAGACAGCAGGCTAGTGTTCCCATTCTGGCAGCACCAGATTACATCAGTCATTTTCTTGTGCAGACCGATGCCTCCGACTATGGTACCAGTGCTGTACTCAGCCAGGTGGGGGAAGAGTTGCTGCCCAGAGGAAGTTGCTGCCCAGAGAAGTGGCTTATGCCACTATTGAAAAAGAATGCCTGCCATTCCTGGTTTGCCAGTGTTCATGGTTCGGATCCACTTACCTGCTGTACACACCAGATGTCCATCCACTGTTCCCCGATCTGCATACACCCTTTATTTGTACACGTAACATATGTTGTTGTTGTTGTTTTTATGTCATGCTGTTCTTTCTGAGGACTTTTAAAAAAAAATATAAGCCATATTCAAACTGATCCCTCGGTGTGCATTTTTATAAGAGTTAATAACCTTTTGGGATTCTTGCATTTAAAAAGATGGCACCAATGTATTGGGTGTGGAAGAGTAAAATGTGCACCAAACTTCTCTCAGGGAGCACCAGGTAACCTTTTGTGGAATGCCACGGTTCCACGGGACACAGAATGAAAACCACGGACCTAACTCATTACTGTCTCAATAAGTCAAGTGGCAAACTGCTTACCAAATGTGTTAGTGGGTGAGAGCGGGGGGGGGGGGAGGGAGGGGGAGGAATGAGGCTCTAGTTCACATTTGGGCTGTGGAATGGTTACACAAAGCGACCAAAGGGTCATGTCGAGTACCTCCCAGAGATGTCACCCTCCAATAACCTAAACCAGGGGGACGTGGGGGATCGGGAAGTTGCCACTCGGAGTGAACGATTTATAGGAGTGAGACTCTTTTAAAGCCTAGGAGTGACTGATGCTAAGAAAGACAATAAGGATTGACCTTCTCATGCTCCCTCATTCTGTTCTGCACTTGTTCTCAGTCCTCTGTATGTATGTTCCCAATGATTTTAACTCTTGCCTATCTGGGACTTATAATGGACTTTGTGCCAGGTCATACATGGTACCGAGGTCCAGATGCTATTTAACTTCTCACATAAACATAGTAACAAACCGCTCACCTAATAATACAAAATGCTGAGACTTGGTGCATAGGGAAAACAATCACTTGTATACACTTGAACAAATGACCACCAGGGGTCACTAGAGCCCTACAGAACTGCACTCCAAAATCTAGATGATCATAGGTTCTGGCATATTTATATATATACTAGCTGAGAGACCCGGCGTTGCCCGGGATGTAATTTTGGGGGGGGCTTGGGTGAGTGGGAGACTGACTGGGTGGGTGAAGGGTGGGGAGCTGGGATGGGTGGGTGACTGATGGTTGGGGTGGGTGGGTGTGGGTACTGACTGGGTGGGTGAGTGGTGACTGACTGGGTGGGTGAGTGGGTGACTGATGGGTGGGTGATGTGGTGCTGACGTGGGTCTGGGTGAGTGGGTGGGACTGGGTGGTGAGTGGGTGACTGACTGGGTGGGTGAGTGGGTGAGACTGGGTGTGAGTGGGGTGACTGACTGGGTGTGAGTGGTTGACTGACTGGGTGGGTGATGATGGGTGACTGAACGGGTGTGGTGCTGGTACTGGGTGTGGTGACTGGCTGACTGAATGGGTGGGTGACTGGGTGCTGACTGAATGGGTGACTGGGGTGCTGAATGGGTGGGTGACTGGGTGACTGAGTGGGTGGGTGACTGATGTGGTGTGGTGGGTGGTGAGAGTGGGTGGGTGAGTGGGTGCCTGAGCTGACTGACTGAATGGGTGGGACTGGGTGACTGAATGGGTGGGTGACTGGGTGACTGAGTGGTGGGTGGACTATGGTGACTGGTGGGTGGGTGACTGAGTGGTGGACTGAGTGGGTGCTGAGTGTGTGAGACTGAGTGGGTGGTGACTGAGTGGGTGTTGGGTGCTGGGTGAAAGTGGGTGACTGGGTGAAAGTGACTGGGTGGTTGTGTGGGTGGGTGACTGAGTGAGTGTGTGGTGGGTGACTGAGTGGGTGGGTGGGTGACTGAGTGAGTGGGTGGGTGACTTGGTGATGGTGTGACTGAGTGGTGGGTGGGTGACTAGTGAGTTTTTGGGTGACTAAGTGAGGTGGGTGGGTGGGTGACTGAGTGGGTGGGTGACTGTAGTGTGGTGACTGCGTGACTGGTGGGTGACGAGTGAGTGATGGTGGGTGGGTGCCTAAGTGAGTGGGGTGGGTGACAGTGTTGGTGGCTGGGTGACCTGGTGTACAGTGCGTGGGGTGGGAGACGTGTGTGACTTACCTTGACCCCGTGGCATCTGGCTGGGTGCAGGAGGGTGAGTTCGGGAACTGGGGGGGGGGGCGGAGTCCCCGCGCCGCGCTTTCCCCTCTCCAGGTAGCGGCGCACGTGATGGGGAGCCCGCGCCGGCTTTTTCCCCTCTCCGGTATCGTCACAATGTGATGGGGAAGTCCCGCCACGCTCTTCCCCCCTCTCCGGTAAGCGTCACACGGATGGGGAGTGCCCCGCGCCGCGCTTCTTCCCTCTCCTGTAGCGGCAGCATGTGATGGGGAGTCCCGCGCCAACTTCCCCTCTCTCCGGTAGCGCGCACGTATGGGGAGTCCCGCGGCCGCTTCCCCTCTCCGGTATCCGGCGCACCGTGATGGGGAGACCCGCGCCGCTACTCCCTCCGTTCCCCCACTAGCATCTCTGTAGGCTTGCTCCACTTTTTTTTACGCGCCTTCGTTCCCGTTCCTTTCTTCCCCTCTCCCGTAGAGCTGCGCACGTGAGGGGGAGAGCAGGAGGGCCGCGCGCGCGGGGGAGGAGCCTGGAGTTTGCTGCTGAGGCATCGGGGCCGCGCTTCCTCCGGTGGCACGGTGAGGGGGTTCTGTGCGGCTGGGGATGTTGCGGGCGTGCTGGATTTGGGTGAGGTGGGGAGGGGGGGAAGCGAGTGAGGGGCAACCCTGGACGAGGATGGGCAAGGCAAAGCACACCGGGAGAGGAGGGGGGTGGGTGGAATGGTGAGCTGTGCTGGCGGTCGCAACTGACGGGGAATTGTGTGTCCCTGTGTGTGTGTCCTGTGTGTGTGTGTTCCCTGTGTGTGTGTGTCCCTGTGTGTGGGTTGTCCCTGTGTGTGGTGTGTCCCTGTGTGTGTGTGTCCACTGTTGTGTGTGTCCCTGTGTGTCCTTTGGCCCGTCACTCCGCCTCAGCCAATGAGAGGTGTGCGTTGGCGGACCAAGGGAACCAATGAGATTTCCCCTGAGGACAACCTGACATCCAGGCGGCAGGCAGGCAGGCAAGGCAGGTCATGCAGGCAGGGGCAGGCATACAGTTGCTTTCACTAATATAGTATAAGATTCTGTAAGGATCCTGCACACCCACTGTGATAGGCTGAATGGGCCTGTTACGTCACACCAATACCGCCAACGAAGCAGCTGCCCGCCTTTTAGCCTCCCGGGGGGTGCACATCCCTTCCCCCTCTGGGATAGCTGGTGAGCCTGTCGTCACATCAGGGACAGCCATGATACGCAAACAGCACAGTAAGGGCAGTGAGTGCAAAGAGAGGGGAGACCGAAAGAGAGTGGAAAGAGGAGGTCAAGTCATAATGGAGGAGAGAGTAAGGTGGAGACGAGGGGACAAAAGACAGCAGGCACTAAATGACGGGTTAAAACAAAGATTAACGTTTATTTACAACCTTTAAGATCGGTCCCAGATCGGGCGTCATGTTTACTCAGAGTACACATCTAGTTTAGTAGGATTCCCTAACAATGCTGCACGTATTGTTATTTAGAGTGTCTTTTTTCCTACAACCAGTCAGTCTCCCACTCACCCACCCAGTCAGTCTCCCACTCACCCACCCACCGACCCAACTCACCCACCCAACCACCGACCCAAAGTCACCCACCGACCCAAAGTCACCCACCCACCGACCCAAAGTCAAACCGACCCAGTCACCCACCCACCGACCCAAAGTCACACACCCACCGACCCAAAGTCACACACCCACCGACCCAAAGTCAAACCGACCCAAAGTCACCCACCCACCGACCCAAAAGTCACCCACCCACCGACCCAAAGTCACCCACCCACCGACCCAAAGTCAAACCGACCCAAAGTCACCCACCCACTCAGTCACCCACCCACCCACTCAGTCAAGTGTCACACACCCACCCAGTCACCCACACACTCAGTCAACTCAGTCACCCACCTAGCTGTCAAGGGGGGGGGAAGCCTAACCCTGTCGTACGCCCCCCCAAAATTACATCCCGGGCAACGCCGGGTCTCTCAGCTAGTTATATATATATATAGATATAGGAGAGAATACAACAGCAGTTCCAAATATGCATTAAGCAACAAGTCACAGGTCCCTGAGCAGTAAACACATTGAGAAACTGGTATCGCCAATGGGAGATCCTTGTTTGCCACCCACTGCCTGTTCTTTGCCATCTCTGTGCTTTAGCTGGTATGGTCAAAAAATGGCATCTTTGCTGCATCTGTATTGCTGTTGAAAATATTAGAATAACCCTAGTTCTAATAATCACGATTTCCATTCGTTGGCTGGATGCTTTGAACTTTCCCCTGAAATACGATGGTACCGCACGCAGAAAGAGGGCAGCAAGATTATGTTACCAAATGTAAACAACGTATCATTGCAATTCCCTTACTTAGAAATATTCCACCACCATTAAATGAACTGTTGTACTCATTTGTGTCCTGTGAAAAATGAATACGTTTTGCTTTTCTCTGGGAACACTGAATTTCAACATGAACTACCTATGTTTATCTGTTTGATTAATGATGGTACTAAACTAACTGATGCAGACAAAGCACAGAGCAAAATGGAATGATTTATCCGGGGCTTTGAGGACTGCCAAACAGTCTTATCACAAAAATATCTGTACACTTTATAGACTGTAAATACATCCTAGGCTTTTATTTATCACTAGCTGAGAGACCCGGCGTTGCCCGGGATGTAATTTTGGGGGGGCGTACGACAGGGTTAGGCTTCCCCCCCCCTTGACAGCTAGGTGGGTGACTGAGTTGACTGAGTGTGTGGGTGACTGGGTGGGTGTGTGACACTTGACTGAGTGGGTGGGTGGGTGACTGAGTGGGTGGGTGACTTTGGGTCGGTTTGACTTTGGGTCGGTGGGTGGGTGACTTTGGGTCGGTGGGTGGGTGACTTTGGGTCGGTTTGACTTTGGGTCGGTGGGTGGGTGACTTTGGGTCGGTGGGTGACTTTGGGTCGGTGGTTGGGTGGGTGAGTTGGGTCGGTGGGTGGGTGAGTGGGAGACTGACTGGGAGGGTGAGTGGGAGACTGACTGGGTGGGTGAGTGGGAGACTGACTGGGTGGGTGAATGGGTGAATGGGTGACTGGGTGGGTGGGTGACTGACACTTGGGTGACTGACTGGGTGGGTGAGTGAC
>WSYH01001795.1:31621-74242 GCA_036426205.1 Ascaphus truei
TGTGTCCCTGTGTGTGTGTCCCTGTGTGTGTGTCCCTGTGTGTGTGTCCCTGTGTGTGTGTCCCTGTGTGTGTGTCCCTGTGTGTCCTTTGGCCGTCACTCCGCCTCAGGCCAATGAGAGGTGTGCGGGGGCGGCCCAAGGGACCAATGAGATTTCCCCTAGGGACACCGGACATCCAGGCAGGCAGGCAGGCAGGCAAACATACAGTGCTTTCACTAATATAGTATAAGATATCGTATACCAACATATATTCCCAGAATTTGCGTCCAGAGACCACCTATTCATGTAGAGGGAATGATAAGCTTTCCACACAGAGGGGTTTTTCCTTTTCCCTTATGTTACTAGCGAAGCATTACAATCACAGTATTTATTCTGTCAATATACATAGTCACCGTTATGACAAAACCCTACGGATATATATATTTGGCTTAGTAAATATGGCTGTTACAGTAATACAGTCATCGACCATCCCAATGGCCACCAATTGGACATGTCTCCACACGTCATGTTCTGGAACTCCAACCCAAGATCATGTCAGTTTAAAGAAATAACTTGTTTTAGGAATTCAAGACAGAGACATAAGGCCATGTTCCCTAAGAGATGCTGAACTGTAAGGCACCATATGGCCCTTTCAGTTGACATGCCATAAGGTGCCTTATGACTAAGCACTTGGTATACTGTACATTGCCCAAAGTCTCGCAGATACCTCAACAGCTAGTATGACACACTGGCTTCTCTATTGGAGAACACATAGATACCCCAAGTGTGGTCACATCATATTTAGTAAAAGTTATGGCAATATGTGAGTTATGGGTACCAGATATGTCCAGTGTTAACAATAAAAATAATATTTTTCTTGCATCGCGCTGGCAGTGTACGCAGATCTGTGCACAGAATCTTCAGGAATACCGAGTACCCATCCCAAAGAACTGTTGACTTGCCCAAGGTCACAAGGTTTACCCAGGCCGAAGGCATTGACATTACCACTAACCTAGTTTTTCAGCTCTAATGCAGCACGAGGGCCCATTGAAGACAAACACATTGTCTCTGAACAGTGGGAAACATTGGCTGAAGATGGACAGCTCTACGTTTCTCCTCTACGACAGATGTTCAGCTAAGCGAATGGACAGCTCTCCGTTTGTCCTACCACAGATGTTCAGCTAAGCGGATGGACAGCTCTATGTTTCTCCTCTACCACAGATATTCAGCTAAGCGGATGGACAGCACTACGTTTCTCCTCTACCACAGATGTTCAGCTAAGCGGATGGACAGCACTATGTTTCTCCTCTACCACAGATGTTCAGCTAAGTGGATGGACAGCTCTACGTTTCTCCTCTACAAAGATGTTCAGCTAAGCGGATGGACAGCACTACGTTTCTCCTCTACCACAGATGTTCAGCTAAGCGAATGGACAGGTCTCCACTTCTCCTCTACCACAGATGTTCAGCTAGCGGATGGACAGGTCTCCATTTCTCCTCTACCACAGTTGTTCAGCTAAGCGGATGGACAGCACTACGTTTCTCCTCTACCACAGATGTTCAGCTAAGCGGATGGACAGCTCTATGTTTCTCCTCTACCACAGATGTTCAGCTAAGCGGATGGACAGGTCTACGTTTCTCCTCTACCACAGATGTTCAGCTAAGTGGATGGACAGGTCTACGTTTCTCCTCTACCACAGATGTTCAGCTAAGCGGATGGACAGGTCTCCATTTCTCCTCAACCACAAATGTTCAGCAAAGCGGTGGCTCACCAGATTTTTTTTTCCAAGACTTTTGGAATTACCCATTAAAAAGCAAAATAAATGCACATTTCAGTGTTTATAGGACGTATTCCTTCTCTTTTTGCATCCACACACAAAGTGCCTCAATACAGTCCTGAAATCAAAATATCTCCCAGCAGACTAGCGATAACATCTGTAGTTCACTTTTCTAGGACAAGATTATTGGTGGATACCCATCAAGTGCAAATTGTGTCATTTTGTTTCTACATTTGTGTCAATGTATCGACAAACTTAGCTTCAAATATTGCTTTGTAAACAAGAGGATAGGGGATATAGGGAAATGGGAGCGCTAAATCAGACACAGCTATAGTAGGTGAGTATGTCCGTGTTTACACCAATAACTACAGAGTCTGTAAGAGTATATAATGAGAAAATATATCAACTTCCCTGTGTCAAATATTGCTTTGCTTGGGTCAGTGAGCGGTTTGAGGACAGAAGGGACTGGGGAGGAGATAGTCAGTGCCTACAGCCCGGGCTTGTGTCATCTCTCCTCGCTCCTAACAGATCTGCGGCAAATGTAAAAGGAAGCATTATATCTCTGAAAATAATGGCCCTGAGTGTTAGCCGGGGAGCCTGGTTAAATTCCCGGTGTCAGCTCCTTGTGACCTTGGGTCAGTCACTTTATCTCCCTGTGCCTCAGGCACCAACAATTAGATTGGGGTGGGCCAATTCCAGTCCTCAAGGGCCACCAACAGGCCAGGTATTGGGGATAATCCTATTTCAACACAGGTGGCTCAGTCAAAAACTGAGCCACTGATTGAGCCATCTGTGCTGAAGCAGGGATATCCATAATACCTGGCCTGTTGGTGGCCTTTGAGGACTGGAATTGGCCACCTCTGAATTAGATAGTAAGCTCTACGGGGCAGAAACTCATTGAGCCTGCAAAACTCTATATGCAGCTCTATAAAGACATACAATACAATACAATACAATATACAATAAAAAACAATTATTAGTATTAAAATAATTATTAGTTATACAGAGTCCATATCTCACTGGTGTGTATTGCTGGAGATAAGTGTCGCTCTGTGTTACACCCCTTGCTACACATCCTGCTTTGGGACCTTCCGACAACGAACATGCAGCATTTCATTACCCCGACAAGTGATGATACGCAGCGTCTCTTTATACGTCTTACCTCCTGTGACACCACCTTAGAGAATATCAAATGACTTGGATTAGGGTCCTGCTAGCACTCAAAGGGCTAATCCCCCTGGTACTCACGGAGTTAAACCCGTGGAACAATGGGAATGTTTGGGTAATCGGCCTCAGGGAGTAATTTATTCAAAGTAGCTCTAGGAAGTATTTAAATAGCTTTACTTGATGTAGGTAATTGTTAATTAGTGTTGGGTAGGCTGTGATTAGTGTTAGTATACTGTACATACATTTTTTTATGGCGCTATTCACTGGAGAGTTTAAGTCCTTTGCTACCCCAAGATTGCCTTGTTATGTAACAATGTTAATGACTAAATGAATGTCTTTTAGTGAGAAGATAGTTTGCCAAACATCATAACCAAATAGTTTGGAGATTTTTTTTTTTTATCGTGGAAATGTTAAAAAAATAATAATCATTTGAATAGTTATACTTTTATAAATAAATGATAAATAATAATACTTTTCCTTTAAATGTTATAATATATATATATATATATAGACACACAAAAACATTTAAAGGAAAGTATTATTATTTATCATTTATTTATAAAGTATAACTATTCAAATGATTATTTTTTTTAACATTCCACGATAAAAAAAAATCTCCAAACTATTTGTTATGATGTTTGGCAACTATCTTCTCACTAAAACATTATTTAGTCATTAACATTGTTACATAACAAGGCATCTTGGGGTAGCAAAGGACTTAAACTTCCAGTGAATAGCGCCATAAAAAATGTATGTACAGTATACTAACACTAATATATATATATATATATATAATATATATATATATATAGTTATAATATCTAATATATATTGACATCAAATGAGCAACGCGCAAAGGTGACACTGTGTGCTCATTTGCATGTAATTTCCCAGAATCCCTAGCTGCAGTGGAAGTGCTGGGTGATAATGGTGAAAGGCAGAGTTGCAGACCTGTCTAAGACATGCAAATGAGCATACAGGTGTGTGTGTGTGTGTGTGTCTGTGTGTGTGTCAATCAGCTCAGTTTCTTCTTTTAATTTGTCTCTGTTTCTAGTTCTCTATCCTCCTAAATTGGACTGCCCATTTAGAATGGGGAGAGATAATTTATACTATAGTGACCCCTAGTGGATACTGGTAGAATACATCCCTATTACATAAATTGCTGTCCCTCCTAGGTCCAGGTCCAGAGCTCGGACTGGCCTTTTGGGCATAGGGGGAAATTCCCGATGGGCTCAGGAGACTATTCCATGGCAGCCTGTGTGTGAGTGTGGCTGCAGGAAGAGTTCTTTAGGTAGAAATGTAACATACAACATTATAAAACGGGACCTGTAGAACTGAATTTATACAAGTAACTTCTTAGATATCAGGTAAATCGCTTTTATTCATTTTGAAATTATATTTATCTGTTGTACATTTCTAGGAAAGTTTAACTGAACAACTATCCCAATTTATCCTATTCCACCTCCCTGGAACCCTCAATCTTGGAAAGCGTGTGATATTCTTTGGACTCTCTTTCCTCCTCCTCTTCAGGATCTGCTTCTGCTGGGGACACAGTTGAAGGCCTGTCTTTTTTGGTGATCTGTTTTGGTAATCTGGACATTAGGAGACCTTCGTATGACCATTTTGGTGGGACGTTGCTTGATGAGCGCTCGGATCTCAGATGTAGGAAGTGCTGGAGATAGAAGAGTTCTTGGCCGAAATGCATCTCAGGAGGGAGCTTTGGGTCTCTATCCTCCTTGGCTTCCTCTGGCACGACGCATCCAGCGTGCCTCCGATGTGGTGGCGTATTCCTGATGTGAGTAAGGTCGCGTCTGTACTCCACCTCTTGTAGGAGCTCTTGGTTCTGTTTCTGCAACTTAAGGGTGTAGGTGTTCAGGAGGTTGGTGCGCCGGATGAGATACAGCATCTCATTCCGCAGCTTGCAGTTGTCCTCTTTCACCTGCTTGGTGTGAGCCCCCAGGGATTGGCTTGCCACCTTTATCGCCTTCTTGGACAGATGCAAGACCTTCTGCTGGGATTCCCTCTTGAAGCGGGCCTGGTCCTGCAGGAACGTACTCTTCACCTTCCGGACATTCTCGGTGTATAGCACTTTCATCTTCAGCACCTCCCTCTCCAGCTCTTTGATCTGACTCATCTGCTCGACCTGCAGCTCCTTGTATGGTTGCAACTCATCCACCGCCTTGGCCACAGTGCAGAACTCATTCTCTTTCTCCAGCAACTGCCCCCTCAGCAGCTCCTCCTTCTCCTGCATCTGTGTGACCATTTCCTCCTTCTGTTTGCTGATCTCCTCCAAGGCCTTGTGGTTGTGGTCGCTCAGCGTGATGATGGCACTGTTGTGCCTCTGGGCGTACTTCGACAAGTAGTTGGTGTACTCCTTGCTCTCCAGCTGAATCTTCCTCGCCTCGTCCTCCAGGAAAATATTTTCCAGCTCAAAGTTGCTGATCCTTTTCGCCAACATCTGCAGGTCTTCGGTCAGCTTTTCGTACTCCTTCTGTAGGAACTTCTCCTTCTCTGTTACAAAAAAGCCTTTGGATTTGGGTGTGGGCAGTGTCTTCTTCTTCTTGCTTTTCACGGATGGGCTTTTCCCCTTCCCTGGCTTCTTTTTTGGGCTGCTCATTTAATTCCCAGTTACAGTCTCGAATTCTGCTCCTGGTAACACTGGAATGTTCGAAAAGAATGAGAATAAAGTCATATTCCAATTATTAAGCACATTGTTTGTGTTAGCAGTTACCAACTTCATATTGCTCTGTACCACAATACTAAATTTACTGAGCCTTCCATGCAAGAACATTTTACAGATTATCTTCTCTATGTATATTATTGCATATACACCATTCAATTAGTTATTGCAATGTATCTATAAAAATACCTTTTTGGAGTTAATATTGTATCAATGCAATGTTGGCGCCTAACGGGCATTTTAATCCTACAGGATTAACCCTACATAGGATGTAGGATTAAAATCAAAGTTTTTTGCTCCAGTTTTCCCTTGTCTGCCCCAGCTTGCGACTTGGGGTGAGTCATACAGTATGATGTACATATTACAATGAGATTTATCACATTCTTCGTCTCTCTGCGCCACTCTTTTTTTATTTTATTTGCCCCCCCCCCACCCTCACCCCAATAAAATGAAATGTCTGAAGTGGCGTAAGTGTAATATCACGCATGAGATGTAAGGAACGGTTCTGACGAATGCCACAGCTTTAACCCAAAGAATGGAACTGTGGGTCCCCTCCCCAAAAAATATTATTCTACGTTGATACATAGACCCCATATATTTTAGGGTATTTAAATACACTCAATTTATTTTATTTATATAGCATCATCCTGTGTACACTGCACTCCACAGAGGCATTCTACAAGACATAATGCAGAAGAGAAAAATACAAATAAGTGCATAATTCAGAAAATAAACATTGGAATAGATTCCCGAAGAACTTACAGTACTTATATAGCAGGCACACCCCCCCCCCTCTATCTGCACTCACACACACATCCCCCCTCTCCCTGCACTCACACACATCCCCCCCTCTATCTGCACTCACACACACATCCCCCCCTCTCCCTGCACTCACACACATCCCCCCCTCTATCTGCACTCACACACACCCCCCCCCTCTCCCTGCACTCACACACATCCCCCCCTCTATCTGCACTCACACACATCCCCCCTCCCTAGCCCTCACACACACTCCCCCTCCCCTGCACTCCACACATTCCCCCCCCTCTCCCTCCCTCACTCACACCACACATGCTCCCCCTCTCCCTGCACTCACACACATCATTCCCCCCTCTCCTGCACTCACACACACATTTCCCTCTCCCTCCACTCCACAACACATAACCCCACCACTCCCTCCCCTCACTCACACACACAATCCCCCCTCTCCCCTGCACTCACAACACAATCCCCCCTCTCCCTGCCTCACAACCACATTCCCCCCCCCTCTCCCTGCGCTCACACACACACATTCCCCCCTCTCCCTGCACTCACACACACATTCCCCCCTCTCCCTGCGCTCACACACACACACACACACACACACACACACACATCCCCCTTCTCCCTGCACATCACACACACATCCCCCTTCTCCCTGCACACACACACACACCCCTTCTCCCTGCATCAGAAGCTATCTGATTGGTTTAGAGCCTGTCACATGGTGAGACCGTCGCTTTAAAAATCAAACTGACTACAGAGATTCACGTCGCTCTGTCGCTGTCGCGCCTACTATAAGCGCACGCTACAGATTCAATGCATTTGTTTTGGCGCAACGTCGCGCCGCTGGCACTATAAGCGCAGCCTCACACACTTGGGTGGGTGGCTACTTGCTGACACCTGGGTGGTTGGGTGCCCAAGGGCCCCTAGGTACTTTGGGGACTGTTATTATTGTTCTTCGTATGTGTGTTGTAAAAATGTTACTTTTACCGGTGTGTGTGTGTTTTTTTGCATGGGGTCCTGTGACGGGTTATCCCACATAGTAGGATCCCGCCCAGGTGGAGGCGCTGTCACCCTACGGATCAGGCACACCCCAGGCTCCCAGCAGCGGAGGCCCAGGCCTCCTGTGAGCCGCAGGTAACGCACCACATACACGATAACATCATATCTCCCAGGGGGGGGGAGGGGGGGAGAAGTGCGCTACACTTACAACACAAACTTTTCTCGCCATTGATACATAAACCCCTCTGTTTTCTTTTTGTCTCACTCCTTGTTTATCCCACCGACTGTTGTATATCTAGCACCTTTGGGGTACGCCAAGTTATTTTAATGGGTTCCTGGCTCCTACATGGAGTTAAGGGGTTAAGTCAGTTGCAGATTTCCCATTAGGCCTGGGCGGCAAAATTTAGGGGCGCCAAAAATGTCCGCCCCCATATACTTTTCGGGCCTATCGGGCCTGACGGGAAGTCATTTAGCTGTTGCGGCCGCCTCCTTACCTGCCGCCCTGCTTCTCCTTCTGAACCGCAGCGTCAAATGGCGTCATGTTACCATAGCAGCAGAAGGAGGAGGGGGGCGACAGGTAACGATGCAGCCGCAACAGCTAAGTGCCTACGGGCGGCGGATATCCTAGTATAATGTTGGAGGTTCCATGTGACTAATTGTATGTTGCAAGTCACATAGACAGGGGATTGGCCAGTCCTTGGTTGCCAGAATGTGCTGGAAGAGTCACCCTATAGGGGATGACTCAGCTAGTTTAAGGCCTTCCCTTAGTCTGCCCAGCTACAGGGGTAAGGAAAAGTCTACAAACATAAGGGTCGGGGCTCTTTAGCATCAGATCTGAAGTGGACCCGTGTGGAAGGGATCTCCAGGGCTAATAGTTGAGGGTAAATCTCATATTTCTTGTTTTATAGGCAGGGAAGTATTCCATAGGCCTATAAACATATTCTTTGGAACCGGTCCACACCCCAGCTAAGCCTGGAGTCCTTGTTACAGGTTCTCATCATGGGGAACCTAGAGGTGTTCCTGGGGAATTATTTAGGGAAGGCCCTAGGTCTGTGCCCAGTAGTAAGGTGGAAGGCTTGAAAAAAGAGATGGCCCCTGCTCAGATGGTGGAGGATGTATGTTCACAGATGTCCATGATGTAACAAGAAGCTACCCTGAATCTGCCTAAAAAACAGTCCTGTTGCTATCTAAGGATTGCTTTGCCCTGTACAATAAAGTTAAATAAAGAAAAGTTTCTGGTGCCCTGTCCTGTTATTGCTCACCGTACCAGCACTGCACAAATTCCAGCACCCTGAGAACCTGATAAGGTAACAAACTGCTGAGCTTTGCAAAGAACACCATACAGTGAGACACTTGGTGTGGCCCCTCTTCTTTTGGCTGGGAGTAGAGGTGTTACATATAGAATATACAGTACATGTATAAGGATGTGTGTATGTAACCCCCAGTGTGATGAGCCACACACAATTACAGACCAGGAAAACAAAACATTGATGCCTGTCCCCTGCCGCGAATTCACAGAGATACTCGAGGTATGGATGGACCATGGGAAGAAATGTCCGCAGCTGGAGTGTGCGCATTGAGTAAGCACATTTAGGTGCCAAGACAGATCACGACTGCAAATCTACACAGACAGGCTGACAGTCTGGGGATATCTCCCACTGCGCTACCCCAGGAATGCTCTCACCCTGCAGAGTAAACGATGGAAGAATTACCCCGGTTAAAATCAACAGGATCTAGCACAAGCTCAATGGATGGACCATGGTGTGAAGGAAGTGTGGTCAGCCTTGGGGGACCAGAAATCGGTCAAGACGGACATTGGAAGGCACCCTGAAAGTCGACTGCTCATAAAGCAATGGGCTTATCTGGTGATCAAGAGCAGAGTGATGTTCCGAGTGGCAAAGACGTCACAACAAACCGTAACTAAGCAACTGGTGCTTCCTTACAAGTATAGACAGGTGGTACTCCGTTCTCTCCATGACGATCACGGTCACCTGGGAATAGGATATACAAGGAGAGAAAGGAACCCAGCTTGAAGCACTCAAGCCCCCCCCCCCGTCTCTATGATTTATGTCAAATGTTAAATATTTTATTAATCATAAATGTTAAAATAAAGGTGGTGTAAAATAGACATACAGTAGACACACACTATAGATCCTATGTCGGGTGGAGTGTAGCACCCTGGATCACTAATAGGTTAAAAAAGGTCAATTGAGCTGTATTAAATCAATTAACACATAGCTAATACTGTACTACAATCTTAGTAGCTGGTGTCTACGGGCAGTGAGAAGTAGGTTAATTCAGCAGACTGTCACTAGGCAGCTGAGAACACACAAGTTGAAAAATAGTGTCTTAACTGGGATGATCCGTGTGTGTGTGTGTGAGCTGTGTGTGTGTGCTCTGTGTGTGTGCTCTGTGTGTGTGTGTGCTCTCTGTGTGTGCTCTCTGTGTGTGCTATGTGTGCGTTGTATGTGCGTTGTGTGTGTGTGTGTGTGTGTGTGTGTATGTGCGTGCTGTGTGGTTGAAAATCAAATGGCAAGTCTGAACCTAAAGGAGTCAACAACTAAATGATGAGTGGTGCACATGGTTGCTAGGTACACTCACACTAGCGCATAGGAGAGACTCCTTGCTGCTCAAACTGCTCCACAGCGGATGCAGCACTGTAGTGAGATAAATGCTAGAGAAGGTTGGTGGTAACAGAGCCGCTCTGCTACATATCCTGGAGTATTGAATAAGCTGCTAGCTCAATACTGTCACCACAGAAATGTATCAACTAGTGTTAGCCGACTAACCCAGAGCCCGCATTCATGAATGGGCTAGAATGAGCAAACTGGGTATAGTAGCAGAGATAGCAATGTCCCCTGTAAATACAATGCTACAGTGCTAAGTAAATAGAAGCACTACCACCCTTTGATCACCGTGGTGGAGGATACAATGTAGCTGTTTCTGGTAGCGCATACAATCTCCCTCGGGCAGGAGCAGGGACCCGCAGCTTGCCGCCGTGTGATCAGAGTGCTGCGGTCAGACAATGTACCCCGTGCGTGCCCGTGATTGATCTGGCCGACGCGCGCGTTTTGCGTGAAGAAACGCTTTCTCAAGGCTTAATGAGAAGGGGGGGTCCCCTACGTCACGTCATTTAACACTGCGTTGCCATGGCGACGCGTCACACAGCCGGCTGAATCCCGGTAAGTGAAGTGTTTCAAGGGCTCACGCGATCCCCCGGGATATAATTTAAATGACTGAGGGAAGAGCGCGGGGCCTCTGCAACCGGCCGCGCCCCCCCAGAAAAATCTCCTGCAAATGAACATTAAAAAAGCAGGAAACTGGATCTTCTAACTCAGGAATGGCCAACTCCAGTGATCGGCGGAGTCCCAGAATCCTTGGGGGGAGGGAGGATCACATAGGCTGATCCAGTGAATGGGAGGGATGCAGTTGAGAGGAACAGGATATCCTCTGCGGGTAGAGAGCCCGCGAAGCAGCCGGACGGAGGCACAAAGGAGGAAAGTAGTGTCCAGGGAGCAATAGCTTACTGGACTAGGCCCAGACTTTACCCCTAGGCCCCAGCTAGGCCATATGTAGGCCCAGACCTTACCCCTAGGCCATGTGCCAAATCAGCTCAGTATTGTAGGGAAGGCCCCAGATAGGGACCCTCCCCACTTTAGAGTATCAGCCACCCTACTACGTCGGTGGATGGACGCCCCCGCGGCAACCGGTGGCCTTAGACAAGGGCTACACATGGCAGCAGAAAGGTGGACCCCCCCGGCTGGAGACTTCACCGTGGATCGTGCCTGCATAAAGTGTGAGGGGATTTTTGTCGGAGGCCCCGGTGCGCGGGACCCGATCCAGCATCCTCATATCAGCATCCCCTGGTCAGGCCACGCCCCGGTAACCACCACTTCCCAGGGGGTAGCGCTACCTCACATTTGGGTGGGAATTGTTCTGCGGATATCGGGGTATAGGTTCCCAGGGCATCCTCACTACTTTGGGGAAGACACACAGGGGTATTGTGGTTTTGCTTATCTTGGCCCTCACAATTTAGATTGTAAGCTCTTCGGGGCAGGGACTCCTTTTCCTAATGTTACTTTAATATGTGAAGTGCTTCTTCCCATTATGTGTTATTTATATGATTATGTCACGTGTATCACTGTTCTGAATGGTGCTATATAAAGACATATACATATACATACATCAACATGCAGCCATTCTCCCCTTGCACTGCACTCCCTCATTTTCTGCCACCGTCTTGAGATCAATGAGTTGCGATTTGGAAAGGAATGGAGTTGGATATATATATATAAATATAAGTTATTTGTTTTTGAACTGCCACTGGTAGAATCTTAGAATGTGGTGATGTCACCGCTGTGACACGTATGATCTTTTTGCAGGTGTGACATCACAGACATGCAGGCATGTAACAGGTTGAGGCCGGTATGTTAGCAATGATATTACCAGTCACTCTGTCCAGTCACACATTCTTTGTAAGCTACCAAATTTGTGCAGCAATCTAAAGCTTTTATCCGGATATATCTACTATATGGGCTAAATAAGAGACATTTTGTCAGACATATTGAGCCTGTCATTCTGTCCAGTTACCTAGCTCTGAGACTGAAATATGTATTCACATGATGTTTAAACTGCACAGGAGCTACAATGTATAACTATCTGTTTGACCATATATGTGGTTAACTACAACGAATATTTACACTATGAGTGATATTAACGCTCCAACATAAATGTTTATCTAACAAGGATCTAGGCGTTTACCGCAGTGTGCACTGATGTGTTCACACTGCACTGCACTGTTACGAGGGAGGCCAGAGATAATAAGAGTGTTACCTATTGACACTCACTTATACATTTGGCCACAGGCATTGTACCCCCACAGTGCAGCAGTCATTGAGAATTTCTGTGATAGTAGATCCTTATATTACTCTGTATAGGTCACTTATTAACCATTCAGAGTCTGGTGATTAGCTACACTTATTTAGATGTGTTCCTGCATTTATACGTGATGGCTTTATAGTCCCACTTATACGATATATTGGGGCTTTATACCCCAATTTATACCCACTTCATTTTAATTCGCACTTTAGATTATAGGCAAGCCTCAGTTGAGGCGTAGGTTCACTTACCTGCAATATTTTAATTTTGAGGTATCTCCCAATAAAGATTATTTTAAATAATTCATCAATTCATTACATTACTAGATTCCTCTGGTGATATCAGTGGATAAATCTGTTTAGAGTGCTCTCGTTATAGCGGTTTCTTTTTCTTTCGTTGTGCATGTGATGTAATTATTCTGAGTAGGTGAAGCTAGGCATACATGTGTGTCCTTTCTTTCTCCCTTACCAAAGAAAAATAGAGTGCAATTAGCCGAGTATGAGGTTAATACTAAAATAGATGTATACGGACAGTCTGTGGAGAGATATTAAGTTGTTGGTAGTATTAGAGCGTTATATGCTCAGTGTATATCCAGGGTCGCCAACAGGGAGGGTCTGCCGGTGTTGGCTTCCCGGGCCCCGTGAGTCAGGGCCTGCATGGCCGTGCCCGGTTTATTTTTTTAAATGGCGGCGACCCCCCCGTGTACATGTGCAGATCTGAGTTCCTGTGGGCCCGCTCCTCCCCGCTCCAATGTGGGACAGAGCGAAAGTGACATGGCGAGCCTGCGCGCGCCAACTCAGCTTCCCCTGCGTGCCCACCTCCAGTCACGGAATCCACCAGTCTTGGCCCCACCAGCCACCCACCGCCCGCGCCCCCTGAGCCTACCTCCCACCCCGGGCAGGAGCTGCGGGGATATCGGGGGAACGGGGGAAGCGTCTGGCGAGGCAGGAAATAGCACCCACCCGATAAAGGTCAGTCACCCACCCACCCAGGCAGGCAGTCACCTAATTCACCCAACTCACCCAGGCAGTCACCCACCCACTCAGTTGCCCACCCACCTAGTCACCAAGTCGCCCACCCACTCAGTCACCCACCCACCCAGTCACTCATCAACCCAGTCACCAACCCACCCACTCACCCAGTCACCCACCCAGGCAGTCAAGGCAGTCACCCACACACCCAGGCAGTCATCCTCCCACCCACCCAGGCAGTCAATCACCCACCCAGGCACTCACTCTCATCCACCCAGGCAGTCACCCACCCAGTCACTCACTGTCACAGTAGCTTACAGGGTTAAAATATACACACCAGGTTACAATATTAACCTCTCTTATCTCTGGGTTGAATCGAATAAGACGTGCGGTATAATAAAGATATTTTATTCCTTGGAAACAGGTGGACACACAATATATACAAATAACGGAAAAGATATTAATCACTTACATGGGAAAGGGGCCAAGATGAAGCAATCCGCACACTGGCAATTCATCTAACAGGATACAGTTCAGGATACAGCAGGAACAACCACAACCAACAACTTGAAATAGAGCTTACACACTCTTTTATGGAGTTCTGCTCCTATTCCCTACCATTGGGTCTTAGGTATTGGATGACAATTACCTGCACCCAATTGCTCTTTGCCAGCTAATGTGGGAACCATCCTTGAAAAAGAACGCTGTGACGTTCGAAACGCGTTGGATGGGTCTTTTGTCACATTAAAGTGCCCTTTTAATCATTTTTTGTTTTGGGTCCTTCCTGCTCCGTTTGTGCTGGTGCGCTTTTGGTCTCCTTTTTCCCTGTATTGCATTTAGTAGCTGCACAGCCTGCCTACCTGCCCTACCAGGATGTGAGTATTTGTATATTTTTCAGGGGAACCTGCCAATGAGACTGATGGTGAGTGGGTTGCACCACACACCACCTGTCTTCAGGAGGATAGTACCCATAATATCACACAATAGGTACTATATCAATTGTTAGTACCCTGGTTTAGTGGTTTGGCTTATTATTTTTGATATTATACCTGCATTTGAGCGCTTCAGCTATTTTCCATAATGTGGGAACCACTTTGGTACCTGCCCCCAGGTAGCTGGCACATGCGCACAATCATCTGGTCAGAGTCCCATTTCCTGCACCCCACACTGAAAGGTTGGCGTCTCCTTGTCTGCCATTTGGGATTCTGGCCCGGGAAACTCCGACCAGAGGTGTGAAGCACAACACTTTACACAACTACCCAAGTCCTGCTCTTCCCCGCCCTAGAATACTTAATCAAGGGCAGTGAGCCTTTCATTCATGGGTTTCCCTCAGACATCCTGACGCCCTGTGGCCATTAACATTTCTTCTGGGCCAGTAGCTTTCGCGGGCTTTGAAATATCAGGGATGCAGAGTAACATTTTAATATTATACATATATTAAAATAATCCATTCTGTGGGTCTGAACGGGCTGAAATTTGCTAGGTCCTCATGCCACAGGACACTCGCCATAGTGGCCAAATTTCACGACCCCCAGAGCCAGAGATAATAAAAACAAGTTAAAACCTCCAATTAACTTTAATGCAGGATTCTCCGCCATAGGCTAAAAGAAATCACTGCATTTCACTCTTTCCATTGGATTCAATGGGCTCCATCGTCATAGGCTTTTAATGGAGCAACTGTAACGCTCAGCCTGCCCACAAGCCAGACGAGACCCCGGGACTGAGGTGGAAAGGAGTAATACCACACACCTAACAGCAAACGGGGGCACGGCCGGAGTGTGGAAGTAGCGTAGACGGTCCTGGTAACAAAAATAGAAAAGGTACTGTACTTCATACTTCCCAACTCCAGCATAGGAAGGTAAAGTCCGTAAGCCAATGGTCGTGGGATGGAGAAAGCAGCATAGTAGGGTGTCCCTAAGCCTGGTTCGTGGAGTGGAGAGAGCAGCGTAGTAGATTGTCTGTAAGCCATGTCCAGGGGATATAGAAGTCTGCAAGGTAGAAAGTCCAAAAGCCAAATCCAAGGGGTTCCAGAGAGCAGCGTAACGAAGTCCAAAGCCAAAGGTCAAAATCCAGGGAGGTCAGCAGAATATCCAGGGACAGGAACGGGAACTGAAAGACAAAAGGGGCCAGGCAACAGCAGACAGAACCAAGGTACAGAAGCTATGCAGAGCAAGGTGGTAATGGTGAGGGGAGACTAAATAGGGGGCTGGAGCCTATCAGAGGAAGGGGAGGAATGGAGGAGCGGCCCGAGGGAGGACCTGATAGGGGAGAAATGCCTGGGGAGCTGGGGCCTATCGGAGCAAGGGGAGGAGAGGAGGAGCGGCCTGGGGAAGGAGCTGCGTGCGCTGCCACTGCGGAGGTGGAGTCCGGCGCTCGGCTGTAATAAATGGCAGCCTGGGTCCGCGATCGCCCCGGAAGTGCGGGAGCAGCTGTAGGGGAAGCCGCGAGGAATGAGGCATGCCGCCGGGGAGCCCGGGCGGCACGGAGAGAAGGTAAGGAGGCGCTGGAAGCGGGTATACCCGCAGCACGGATCCTTACAGCAACTCTGCCATTAGAATCAACGGAGACTCCGCCGCTAAAGGCTATGAGAAATCTCAGCGGCTCACTCCTCCATTGGAATCAATAGGGCCGGCGCCGCCATAGGAAATGCATGGGCCGGCGCCGCCATAGGATTCAGTGGAACCTCCGCTACTATTGAAGTCAATGGGCAAACCACACTTTTCACAGTTAACCCTACTCCGTTTGGTTGAGGGGAGAGGGCTGGAAATTGCCATGCAATCATGCCGGAACAGTGACTATATGGTGGCCAAATCCCAGCCCTCTAGTCCCTACAGAACCGGAGATATGGGTTTTCAGTTTACACAGTTTTATACTTAGCCGTTTTAACCTAGCAGCTTTTTTCCTCTGCCATTGTGGTCAATGACAGGACCCTCGTGGCAGGCATGACCCTTTCTCGCCACCATTGACTGTTGGACCCGGTTGGGGTCAACTGAGGGGTTCCCCTTAAGCTAGGGGCAAAAAGAATTTTAATGCTAGTTGCCCTCGAACATAAGTTACACACTTTAATTGCTTGTGAACTTGGCCGTAGCCTAGTTCCCACACCAATTTAGCGATCAAGCTCTTTTCATTGAAACAGTAGCACTTTCGGATGCTGCGGTTTGGCAGGCATCCAACTTATTCTTAGAGAGTGAACTCAAGGAACTCCCATTGAGATGCATTGCGCCCATTCATTCCAATGGGGAGCTCCGCTCCTCCTCTCGGGCTCCACCTGCGATCTTCTTAGGTATCGGGCCAAAATCCTCAAAATCTCCATAGACTATCATGGAGCTCTAATGGCGACCTATGGGACCATATTGTAAATGGAGGGTGAAAAGGCGGGAAGGGGAACAAAGGGTCATAAACTTACAAACACCATTAACCCTTTCCCTCCCGATCTGATCCCAGTGTAACCTGCGTGGTGCAACACTTTAAATGTGGAAACATGACAAACCAAGGGAATACATTTTGGTATTGAGGCAGGGACATAAAAACACACTTTGACCATTATTATGGTTAAGCCCTCGCCTCCCACATGAGGGTAGGGGTGGCCAGCTGGGGTGTAACCCCTTTATTACCGGGCCAGCCTCCTCCTCTTGTGACACTCACCCACCCAAGCAGTTACCCACCCATCCAGGCAGTCACTCACCCAGGCAGTCACCCACCCAGGCAGTCACCCACCCACCCAGGCAGGCACTCACTCACCCACCCAGGCACTCACTCACCCACCCAGGCACTCACTCATCCACCCAGGCACTCACCCACCCAGGCAGTCACCCACCCACCCGGGCAGGCAGTCAGTCACCCACCCGGTCAGTCACCCACCCAGGTAGCAAGTTAGTCACCCGCCCAGGCAGTAAGTTAGTCACCCACCCAGGCAGTAAGTTAGTCACTCACCCATCCACCCAGGCAGTCAGTCAGTCAGTCAGTCACCCACACACCCAGGCAGTCAGTTTGCCACCCAGGCAGTCAAGGACAGACACCCACCCAGGCCTTCACTCACCCACCCAGGCAGTCACTCACCCACCCAGGCAGTCACTCACCCACCCACCCAGGCAGTTGCTCTCACCCATCCAGGCAGTCACTCTCATCGATTCAGGCAATCACCCACCCACCCAGGCAGTCAGTCAGGGGCAGTCACTCACCCACCCAGGCAGTCACTCAGCCATCCACCCAGGCAGTCACTCAGTCAGTCACTCACCCAGGCAGTCAGTCACCCACCCAGGCAGTCAGTCACCCACCCAGGTAGTCAGTCACCCACCCACCTATGCACTCAGTCACCCACCTACCCAGGCAGTCAGTCACCCAAGGGCAGTCAGTCAACCTACCCAGGCAGTCAGTCAGTCACCCACCCAGGCAGTCAGTCTATAGGAGGTTGTATATTGTATACTTACCCTGATATGGCATATTTATGTCAATGCAGTATCCATACCACAATAATCACCAAATCATTAGATACACAGTAGCCTGACCTGATTTTTTATAGAGGTATATTATTATTATTATATTATTATTATATGCGTTGCAAATTTATATTTTAAGTATTCTCTCATTTAGGGGCTAACACAGCATTATCGTGATAAAACATAAACCTCTTGTGTCTGTTTCTCACTTCACTGGGAGGTGCATGAACTCCTCACGCCTGCCACAGTATAACTCCTCACGCCTGCCACAGTTACTCTCTACGCCTGCCACCGTATAATCCCACGCCTGCCACAGTATAACTCCTCACGCCTGCCACAGTAATACTCCTCACGCCTGCCACAGTATAACTCCTCACGCCTGCCACAGTATAACTCCTCACGCCTGCCACCGTATAATTCCTCACGCCTGCCACAGTATAACTCCTCACGCCTGCCACCGTATAACTCCTCACGCCTGCCACCGTATAATTCCTCACGCCTGCCACAGTATAATTCCTCATGCCTGCCACAGTATAACTCCTCAAGCCTGCCACAGTATAACTCTTCACGCCTGACACAGTATAACTCCTCACGCCTGACACAGTATAACTCCTCATGCCTGACAGTGTAACTCCTCACGCATGACACAGTATAACTCCTCACGTCTGACACAGTGTAACTCCTCACGCCTGCCACAGTATAACTCCTCACGCCTGACACAGTATAACTCCTCACGCCTGACACAGTGTAACTCCTCAAGCCTTGCCACGTATAACTCCTATGCCTGACACAGTATAACTCCTAAGCCTGACACAGTGTAACTCCTCAGCCTGACACAGTGTAACCTCAGCCTGCACAGTATAACTCCTCACGCCTGCCACAGTCCAGTATAACTCATCACGCCTGCCACAGTTAAACTCCTCACGCCTCTGACAGTATACACTCCTCACGCCTGACACAGTGAACTCCTCACGCGGCACAAGTGTAACTCCTCACGCTGACACAGTATAACACCTCACGCGCCACAGTAACTCCTCACGACCTGCCACAGTGTAAAAACTCTCACGCCTGACCACAGTATAACATCCTCACGCCGTGAACAGTGTAAATCCCACGCTGACACAGTATAACTCCTACGGCCTGACCACAGTGTAACATCTCACGCATCACAGTGGAACCTCACGCCTGACACAGTATAAACTCCTCACGCCTGACCACAGTTGAACTCCTCACGCTGACACAGGATAAACACCTCACGGCCGGGACACAGTATAACTCCTCACGCCTGACACAGTGTAACTCCTCACGCCTGCTACAGTATAACTCCTCATGCCTGACACAGTATAACTCCTCATGCCTGCCACAGTATAACTCCTCACGCTTACCATCGTTACGTTTGCTGTTGTTTAATTTTTAGCGTAATCTGAATCTATGGCAATCTGGTAGCTTGCTTATTGATATACACTAAGCATATAACACTCTAATACTACCAACAACTTAATATCTCTCCACAGACTGTCCGTATACATCTATTTTAGAATTAACCTCATACTCGGCTAATTTAATTTCGGTGGTGTTCATTAATTCACCACACTGAGTAGGTGAATGCATTTATTACATGCATAGTGGTGAGAGTTTATACGTTGCTTAAACTTTATTTGCCCTCATACCTCCTTTCTAAGAGACTAACAATAACATAGTTGTGGGCTAGCATTATCCATTGTATGGTGTTTATTAATACACCCAACGATCAAACATTAAGCTGCGTGTATACCATCTCATGTGAGCAACCGTTCTTATTATACTGTGACCTAGCAGTATAAAGGTGGTCTGATTTCACCTTTCATTAGCCCTTCTAATATCGGCACCAATCAGTAGTGCTCAGACTAAGAGTATATTATTTAATAGTTTTTAAAAATTTTGTGTAACATGGTAAGCCTATTCTGCCTGTCTTTCCCCCTGCTATGTAAGTCCCTAATAAGTTCAGGGCATTAACAGGTTAATCAGAGGGCTTTTGTCCCCCCTGCAGGCTCCTCTGTGATGGACAGAGGTGAGGTGGTGACGCATGGCCTGGGTAAGCCTATCAGTAAAGGTCTAGACTCTGAGCCCTCCCCCTCTGAATCCTAATCAGGGGAGTATCCAAATGTAGTCATCACACAAATAGCGTAGACTGTAGAATCTTCGAGAGAAGGGGGGAAACAGGGTACATTTGTGACATTGGTTTTGTGATTATTCGTTACATGTGCTGTCTATTATGTGATTTTGTCCCACTTTATTTTAACTCAACCAGTGAAGGTTACGTTTTAATACATACATTATACATTTGTTTAGGCGAGTGCTGTTACTGAAGGGGTCTTTTTGTACTTGCTTCGGCAAGTATTTGCTCACTCTCCTCTCTACCCCTGGCACTACCTGTTCTGTATAGACTGTAGCAAGAGCTTTCTGTAAGGGCGCCGCGTTTCCTACCTGCCGCAGCATCCCGTGCCTCGGCTCCGACGCCCGCCTCCTTCACTGCCGGGGCCGGATCCTGCGTGCATCACCTCCTCTCTCCGCCCGTCACCTGCTGGACGTGCGCGCCGCCGGGGAAGACCCCCGCGTGCGCGGACGTCTCTCAACTGCCTTCGTGGCGTGGTCCCGCTCCTCCTTCCTCCGCGCGCGCTCACATGTATGTCCACCCCCATTGCTTCCAATTATTTTGATCCTCCCACATCTGCCCTAAATCCAGCCTCAGCCTACCAGCGCTCTACCTACGTCTGACCTCACTGCTGGTAGTTTCCTATTGGCTCCTTGCTGTATATAGTGCAACCAGCTCTGAGCTGGTTGCTGAGCATAGTCAGTCTTTGGTTGTGCTTGCTACAAGCCACTTCGCAGTCTGTTCCTGTCTCCTTGTTATAGATCCTGCTCTGTATTCGGACTCCTGACTTCTGGCACCCTTGAACTCTGGCTCGCTTATCGGACTTCTACCTTCTCCTCTCCTCGACCTCTGGCATTGGACTTTGACTACTCTTGACCTCTCCAACCTTGATCTCGGCAAGTACCTCTACGATCCGACACTCACCTACCCTGACCCAGGCTATCCACAACTACTCTGCTTACCGGACCCGCTAACGCGGCTGTAGGGCGGTGGTTTACCTGTATCCCCACCTCGGCCTTGCGGTCCAGTCCGGTTTGTGGTGAGCACTCCTACATTCCCGTGACATTATGCTCAGCCCAACAGACCTGGACAACGCTGAGGTGGGTCGACGCTTACACAAACATGATTACTTATTCAAAGAAGTAGAGACTTGCCGCTCACATAATAATCAGCGAATGGAACTGCTCCAAAATTCCCTAGGTACCTCCGACCTACTCGAATCTCTTCTGTCCTCTCCTGACACCGCTGCCGCTCCTTCGGCTTCTGATTTCTCCCCGCCGGTACTCCAAGCGGCAGCTTCTGAACCTCACCTACCCACTCCTAACCGCTACGTGGGGGAAGCCTGTCGTGGCTTCCTGGGGCAGTGTGCCATTCAGTTTGAGCTTCTACCCTATCATTTCCCTTCTCCCCGTTCTAAGGTCGCATACATTATCTCATTTGCTGACCGACGACGTCTTGGCCTGGGCTACACTGATATGGGAGGAATGCCCAGACCTGACCTCCAACCTGGACTGATTCTGTACAGAATTCCGTAGAGTGTTCGATACACCAGGTAGGAGGGTAACAGCCGCACCTTCTCTCCTGAACATTGTACAGGGAAACCGTACTGTGGCCCGCTACGCGCTTGAGTTCTGCACCGTTGCGGCAGAAACCCGATGGAACGACAAAGTGCTTGCCGCAGTGTTCTGGCAGGGCTTAAACGACTTAAGGACGAATTGGCCGCTCTGGAACGCCCCACAGCGTTGGAGGAGCTCATCGCGCTCTGCATCATATGGACCAGCATCTCCCATGACACTTTCTCCCAATCCCTCTCCCCACTCCCTGATACTTTCTTCTGAAGCAGGGATATCCTGAAAACCTGATCTGTTGGGGGGGCTTGTACTGGAGTGGCGCACCACTGGCTTAACACAGCACTCACGCAAGGGTTTGAAGGTGCTATCCCATGCAGATAACCTTATGTAGCCATGTCTGGTTTTGGCTACTAATCTAGCCTCCCTCACACATAAGCCTTGGTATCAGTGCAGGGAGTGTTAGGTCCAATCTGGGGTTTCCCCTGCAGTAAGCAGCTCCCTTGAGTGACAGGGGGCGGGACTAAGGTATGTGTTCTGCCCAATCCTGGGCTCAGACCTTGGACCCTCCTCCTGGTTCATAAGGGGCTGCACCACTAAATTTAGTGAGTGTTCGCTCCCATGAGACTGTCCCAGGAAGCGTGTGTGCAGGGCTCTGACCACCTTCCATCCCCTCCCCTAGGGGGGTGGGGCTGATACCTCCTACTCCACCAGGGAGTAAGGGAAGAGCTAGGATAGACACTTGGGCCCTTGGGAATCAGTTCAAGACTGTTTTCTGTGTGCAGTTGTAAATAAAGCCGTTCCTGTTTTATAATATACTCCTGCCTGAGTCTGCAATCAATCAGGGGGAGTATCAGTAGGTTCTCCAGCACTCCAGGAGCCAGCACTCCTGGAGCCTGCAAGAGATGGAGGCGCCGCACCAGTGAGAGAGAACCAACCATCACCCCAAAGCCTGTCCTGTCTTCCCCAATAACAACGGTGGAACCTCAGAGCTTCTGTGAACCAGCAGGTAACCAGCACAACACACCCGGTAATAGCGTAATCTCCCAGAGGGTGGGGAAAACCTGTTACACTGATAATGTCACCAGGAAGTATCTGAGAACCTCGGGTTCCCAGAGCTGGAAAAAGTGTTGTTCTGCTCCAGAGGTCCTCATTTCCAATCCTGGGGAGGGGGGATTGCTGCTTTAATTACCTTATTGTGCACAATTAACTACAGCCGGTTAATTTATTCTGTAAATAATCTGCATCCTTGTATACATGTTATGCATTTGTTTCTGAATTTGCATTAATAAATAAAATGTAATTTATCACTTCTAAAATTTATTTTACTGTAAAAAGGCACAGAAGGGTAAATTTGTTAATAGTAGAAATGTGTTGATACTCAATACTCTTTAATACAATGACAGAGCCGGGTAACTCTGTGAAAGGGTTTATTCCCTTCTGCTCCGGAGCTTCGCACATTGACCTGTGCATGTTCCTCTCTCACAGGAGCGTGGCTGATACCAAGGCCCTGTTTGACAAACACAAACCCACCCATGTCATTCATCTGGCGGCTATGGTGGGGGGCCTGTTTCGGAACATGAAATACAACCTGGATTTCCTGGTAAGAGGAGGCAGAGGGAGGAGGCAGAGGGAGGAGGCAGAGGGAGGAGGCAGAGGGAATAGGCAGAGGGAATAGGCAGAGGGAATAGGCAGAGGGAATAGGCAGAGGGACACAACATTGGGGTTAACCGGCTACAATGCACAGAGTTTCTTTTTATCCAGACGAGTGGTCAAGGAACCGTACAGAAAGTGGTGATACTGTGCTTCGTTGCAAATAGTACAATCCTTCGAAATGTGACATCATACATCATTACACACAGTTTCTAAAATGATTTTGCCAGAGTTGTCTAACCAAGGGGTGCACAAACTGGGTGGTGCAAAATTTCCGGGGGGAGGGGGGGTTGCGGCACTTGCAGAAGCCTCGCGATTTTCCCCAAAGCATTTAAATTAAATGCCGGGGGAGCGAGCGCATGCGGCCTCCATATGTTCCCTTTCCTGGTCTCCGGGGGCATATGCCAAAGCAGCATCACGTGACGTCAGAAAAAGTCAAAGAACAGGTAAGGGGCGGGGGGCATGGGCAAGGGGGTGCACTCAGAAAAGTTTGCCCACCCTTGGTGAGGTAGCCCTACCATGTTATTGCAATGTTACTATTGTGTTGCCATGAATGTGCAAATGTTTATTGCATTCATGTTATGTGATTATTGGTTGTTAGACAGTAAGGTAGTGTCACGGTAGACCAGGTCTTACCAACAAATTAATACCAGGATTCTGGACTAAGCAGTACAAGGAGGGTAAAATAAATTGTAATTTTTTTCCTTTTAAGACAAACACACAATACTTCACAATTACACTCAATATATACTTACTGGGATGGGGAAACAAAATAAAATGTCAACGGAATGAAACAAAGTCTCTGGATACCCCTGCACGCATGCAAGTGGGTGTGCGACGTGAGGCATGCGACAGTCCTTGGCTAGGGGCGCAAATTGCCAGCCCTATATCTCCGCCAAAAGGAATTCTTTCATAGAGTCCTTACAGGATTCGGAGTGATGAAAAGTTCAGTCCGCGCTCTGGCTCTTTAAACCTGGAATGTTGATCCCTCTCTGTACTTTGAAACAATCATTGGTCTAATATAAGGTTCTGTCTCCCTTTGACATTTTAATTGATTTTTTTATCTGCCTTTTATTATCGCGGGTTCCCGCATTCCACGTCCCCCAACCCCCCCCTCTATCCCCCCCCCCTCTCCTCCCCTTCCCTCTTACCCCCCTCTTTTTTCCCCCTTTCATTTCTCATGTTTTAAATGTTATTAATATGTCTTATATGCTATTAATGTTGTTATTTATAGAATGTACATGCACTTTGTTATTTATGCTGTTTTTATATTATGTATGCTTTATTACACTTGATCATATGGGACACCTGTTTTTTGCTACCCTTTAAGGTTTGTTTACCTCTCTATACATATATATATATATATTGATTAATCTATTAATATATTGTGTCTATCTAGTGTATTTCAACAGGGAGGACATACACAATTAGGGAGGTCATTTCAATTTGGCCCGCCCATACCAGCACACGAGCCTGATTGGCCACGCAGTCATTGAGTTTTAACCAATGACGTATAACATTAGACCTATAAAGGACCCCTAAACAGGTGCCCCAGATATTGCCTGAAGAAGTTTACTTTGGTAAACGAAACGCATCGCGACTATTGTGGCTGGCGGTTCCATTACCTACTACCAGTACACATCCAAGTGTATCGTTTATGTCCGTTCCCGATCGTTTCTACGTGATCAGAAACGGACAGGCATCATAAGGACACCTATAGAGGGCTCCGGTTCCTGCGCATGTGCGCTATACTCCCCACCACGCTAACACACGTGGATGATAGGAGACACAACGGAGACAGCCCCAGCGCGCGGGACTGATCTCCCAGGACTGAGACTGCCCTTACATTTCCTATGTGATGCCCTACTCCTTTGATCAACGTTAAAATCGGGGATTATTAAAGAATTTGTACATGTAAGTTATTACTATTTTTTATTTGTGGTAATACATATTACATCTCTCATCTTGGTGCGCTTTTGTGTTTTTTTCTCTTTCCTTACAGGATTCGTTCGGGAATCCTTAGCTCAAACGAATTCTGGAAGAGGGGTACGATCCTTGGTTACGATGTAGTTAACTCCTCTAATTCAGAGTGCTTTTCCTCGTATTATACAGGTAAATAAGAGCTTCAATCAAACTAAGAACTATGCAGCTAATCATAACAGCTTTATTATAATGTTTTCTTCCTGGTATTATACAGGTTATTAAGAATTTGAGTAGTGTTAGGACCTGCACAGATTTGGTCTACCTTGGCGTTTGGTGTGCAGGCTTAAGATACTTTGGCCAAAGAATCAAATAAATGACCATATGTTTTTAGTTTAGATATACATACATACATACATACATACATACATACATACATACATACATACATACGTATGTATGTATGTATGTATGTACTTTACTGTGTATCTGTGTCATTGGAAGTAGCATTGGGCTCTGTCTGTGTTCTATATTCTGTCCTTGATTTTAACTATATATTGCCATGCCCAGTAGCACTCCGTTTTGACACTCATATGCAAATATATATATATTGTGGTTACTTTGGGGGTATATAAATTAGGAGCTTACTGGTTTTCTCTGTTTTGCAACCTGTGACCCTGTCCTGTTTCTCCCCACAACATTGCAGAGCACTCAGCCCTCCTGTTTACCAACAGGTACAGCCCAACACTTAGTGAAGTAGCTGAAGAAGCAGACCCACCCCAATCTCACTTAGGGGGGGTACAAGGGCTACAAATGGAGGCGCTGCTGAGATAGTGAACTGCTCACAGGACAGGTTTTGCAGCTATGTGCAGTACCGCAGCCATTATTGATGACCGAGTGGCCTTTTTGGGGCTGCGGGTAGCAGATTCCCGCCGCTTACTGCGATCCAAAAGGGATGAATATAACCCACGACAAAGTTATACGATGGAAGGATCTGGTGGACTACCAAATAAAAGATCCTGTAATCGGCATCATCCGGCAAGCGGTCCAACGAAAGAAACCTGTACTGCTGAAACGTGCTCCCAGTGACATGGGTGCTGTACTGGTGCGGGAAGCGGACAAGTTTGAACTCGACAACTGCTTACTCTATCGGGTGGTGCAATATCATAACCACCCGGATAGGAGACAATTGGTCCTACCTTGGAACTTACTGTGAGGATTCGCCATCCTGGCGGTCGCAGACCGTCTCCTCACCCCAACAAGCCTTCCGTGACAGATACTCAGGATGCGCGGTTTCGTGGTCCCAGTATACGCGTGCGCGGACCTTGTGCACTCTGATCAACCGCCTGTGGATTCGGATCCTGCCCCCATATCTGTCACACGACGTGTACATTCGGCCCGCCTCCCTGTTGACGTGCAAGTCAAGCTCCGCCCCGCTCTGGGGAAAGTCAGGACCGCTGTGGGAATGACGCACGTTCTCGGCTCCGCCCCTTGACCTCTGTGATGCGCGTGGGTCGGTGCGCGACTGGTCCCGCTCCCCTCTTGTCCCAGGAATCGGCGTGGGAGTGACACGCACTCTAAACTCCGTCCCCTTGCCCCTGTGACGCGCGCAGGATGGCGCGCGAGCAGTTCCACCCTGAACCCTGATTAGGCTGCATCATAAGGCACACCTGTGTGCACCAGCAGCCAATCGGCTCTCACTTCCTGGTTCCGCCCTGGCTGGCTATTGGAGGCTCCTCCTATTTATACCCTCAGTCTCCTACCATTCCTTACTGAGCATAATCATTGTGACGCCGTGCCTTGCCATATCCTTGTTCCTGTATCCTTGCCTTGCCTTGTCTGCTGATTGACCTCTTGTTGCCTGAACTCTGCTAGTACCTTGGACTCCGCTTCTCTCCACTCCTGATGCGTCTTGTATGACCATTCTCCTGCCTTCAGTCCTGACTTTGGATGAGTACTCCAATGATCCGATATTCTCCTATCCTGAACCTGGCTATGTACCCCGACTATCCGATACTCTCCAAACCTGAACCTGGCTACGAACTACGACGATCCGAATCTCTCCGCTCCTGAACCTGGAAAGTACCTTAACCATTCTCCAATCTATAACCCTGACCTGGCTTGAACGACTACTCTACATCCTAGGCGCACCCGCGTGGCTGAGGGTCGGCGTTATCCATTCCCCTACCTCAGCACCGTGGTAGCGCTTCGTTTGTGGTGAGCTACGCGTTACACTTACAGCACATGGTGTTGAAGTCCTTAGATGATGAACATGGACATGTCGGTGTAGAAAAGACCTTTGGGTTGGTCCGAGACCAATTCTACTGGACGAAGATGTGAGAGGCGGTGGAACAACATTGCAGCTGATGTTCCAGGTGTATCCAGCGCAAGACCCTTCCCACCCGAGCAGTGCCCTTGGGCCATCTGATAAGTTCCGGCCCAATGGACTTAGTGTGCATGGACTTCCTGTGCATTGAGCCTGATACCAGAGGAATATGCAACGTGTTGGTCATCACGGACCATTACACACGGTATGCCAAGGCCTTCCCCACTAAAGACCAGAAAGCCATCACAGTGGCAAATATCCTGTGGGAAAAGTACTTCTTACACTATGGTCTTCCAAACCGTCTTCACTCCAATCAGGGTCGGGATTTCGAGGGCACTCTTATCCGGGAATCGCTCAAAATGTTGAAGATTGCTAAATCCTGGCCGACTCCGTACCATCCCGAAGGAGACGCTTTGCCAGAACGGTTCAACAGGACACTGTTGGACATGTTAGGAACCCTGAAGGGTGCTCAGAAAACTGAATGGAGCCGACATGTGGAGGCCTTGGTACACGCGTACAACTGTACCCGCCATGAGTCCACTGGATTCTCCCCATACTTCCTCTTGTTTGGGCGAGAAGCGAGACCTGCCAGTTGATGTATGTCTTCGGGTTTTAACGGATGGGATACACAATGCCACCCATTTTAAATATGTGCAGAGACTGCAGGCAAATCTGCAACAGGCTTATCAACAAGCCGAGAAGTCTGCCACTAAGCTTAACGCTGACAACAAAAGGCGCTACGACCATAAGGTCAAACATCGGGAGATTCGTCCTGGGGACGCCGTGATTCTCCCCAATTTGGGAGTCCCGGGAAAACATAAGCTAGCCGACCGTTGGAGGGACGGCGTCTACGAAGCGAATCACAGATGCTGGGCCTCCCGGTCTATCATATAAAAGATGAGGATGGATGAATAAAAGTATGACACCGAAATCATCTGCTTCCCATCCCACAAGTAGGAGATGATGTACCCGAAATACTGGCGACAACCCTGGATGGTGGGCCGGATCCCGCGGAGGTTGGTCCAGAGACTGTAAATAACTGACTTTGAGGATCCTATGGAAGGGCCCTCTCAAAGGGACTCAACTCCAAGGGGCATCTCCCGGTGGAGCTACAGGTAAAGGGCCCCGTAGACAAACACCTAATAGGGTGGTTCCTGCGAGTCAGCCCCTGGATCCACGAAGCCCATGCTTTGTACCAGACAGAGACTGTTCAGAGACATTACTCCCCTCAAGGGAAGAGGCTGAGCCTCAGGATTGTACTTAATACTCCCCAATGGAGTTGCCGAAGAACTGCTCCAATGGAGCCAGAGAAATAGGCATCCCCAACAAGGATGACCTATGATCAAATTGGGGCACCCCATTATGAGGCTCAGCAGTGGGCTCGCAATAAGGTGATATCTATAATCACTATGTTCATGGAATTACATAATTTGTGTACATCTGCGTTGCCCCAAAGGTGGACAGCTTGATGTTGTACTTTGTTCACAGCTGCAGCAGATTCAATCTCAAACACCCCAGTGTACATCTGTGTTGCCCCAAAGGCGGATACCCTTTGGGGCAGCCAAAGGGCAGCCAAAGGTTGTGAGCACTTTGCTGCCGTTGCTGATGTTCGGTGATGTTCGGTGATGTTAAAGCTGCTCTATTTCAATCTGAAACTCATAAGCCCTTTCTCCCTTGTACCCAATTTTCCAACTCTATCTATGCATGAAATGTCCGTGAATTCAATGTATAACCCTGTTTTTTTTTTTTTTTTTCAACTTATATTTTTATTTTGTTCAGTACATAATATACATACAGTGAATAAGCTCTTGACGGCGTACAGTATCAGCTTACTGCATGTGTCAATCAACATTGTAATTGGGTAGACGACTTTGGACATACGGGGTAGACAGACAGACAGACTGGGGGGGATCTCCGGCTAGGAGTCGGAGGGGGGAGACAGACAAAGAGAAGGGGAGAAGAAAAGAGAGAAGGGGGGGGGTCTTTATTTTCACTGAAGAAGTATTTAATCTCCTCTTTGATCTTTCTCTCAAGGTCTGGGATCTTTAGAAGGGAGTCATTTAGTTTCCAATTTGCTCTTGGCCTTTCCAACCCTATCTGCGTGCACCTTAGCTCGATCGGTGCATGGTCCGACCATGAAATGTCATGGATCCCCGTATAGGTGACCGCGGAGACCAGTCTACTAGATATAAAGAAGTAATCGATTCTGCTAAATGAGTCGTGTGGGTGTGAGTAGAAAGTGTAAAGTTTTTCTAGCGGGTGGATTTCTCTCCATGCGTCTATTAGTTGGAGATCTTTCAAACCTTGCTCTAGCGCGGAAGGTCGGGGATTGGCCTTGTGCTTGTGAGGACCCGAACGATCTAGGGTTGTGTTCATAGCCACGTTGAAGTCCCCGCCTAGGATTAGGGCTCCTTCGCTAAAAAATTTTATAACGCCGAATGTCTTCGTACAGAATTCTGCCTCGTGGGTATTAGGGGCATACAGCGTGGCTATTGTTATGGGTAGTGCATTAATGGATCCTATGAGCATCAGGAACCTGCCCTCTCGATCTTTCTTTACCTTATCTACTACTAGGCCTACCCTATTGTGAACTAGGATTGCTACACCACGTTTCTTTTCTGGGGCGGAGGATAGATATACTTGGTTATATTGTTTGTCAAAGTATTTGGGAGCACTAGTGGTACTGAAATGCGTTTCCTGGAGTAGGATGAAATCCGCTCCCTTTTTTTTTGTAATCAGTGAGTGCTATCTTTCGTTTGCATGGGGAGTTTAGTCCCTTAGTGTTGTGGGATATAAAGGTTAGAGGCATGTTGGTGTGGGGTACTGACCTAGTATTCCTAGTGTTGCTCTTGGATGTGTCGGGCCGCTACGGTGCCGCTTCTGTTCCTCTGCAGTACTCAGCTCTGTGCGGGGCTTCAGCGGGGGACCACTTGTGTAGGAGACAGTGTGGGGGAGGGTAGACACAATAGGTACATGGGATACATAAGGACAGGAAAAAAACACATACACAACACATATCAACTTGGGAGAGTGATCAGCGGCATAGTACCACTTTCTCTCCCTTGCCTGTGGGACGGTGGATCTCTGGAGCACGCCCTCCATCTCCCTCCTTCTCCAAAGGGCCGTGTTACCCCACCTCTTCCCCAGGACTTCCTCAGGTTCTAGGGCAACTGCCCCAGCCCGAGGGTAGACACACACGGCGACTGTAGGACCGCCGTCCCAGCCGACTAACTAGCAACTTTATTAGTCCAAGCTTGACTCTAGTCAAAATTCGTGTTTAAGATAGTCTACGTAAAACCTCTAGTGTGACAATAAACAAAGATCTGACCTTGTAACAATAACTTTCCTCAACTTGACCCCCTTTCCTCTGTAGCTCTTTTCAGAAATGCCCCTCGTAATGCCTGCTAAGCCCAAGATCTTTGCTAAATCCTTTGAGTATATTCCCTTCCCCTTTAGCTCCTGGCCTCGACTTAGTTCAACTTAGCTGCACTTAACTTAACTTAACTTCCCCCCCTGTGGTGTCTGCATGTCAGGTCCTCCCCATGAGCCTCCCCGTTTGCCTCCTCCTTTTGTTGTCACCCCCTTGCCGGATTTCTGCTTTGGCGCCCCTAACTCCTATCCCTCTGGTCTCTCTATCTGCCTATGTCAGTAGTCTTCTCTTTCTCTTGCCTCTCTCTATTACCTTATTATCCCCTGCTTCAGCGGGCACTCCAGCCTTTACCTCTCTCTCACCCTGCTCCTCCTCTCTTCCTCCTCATCTTCTTAGAAGGCTCCCTCCGCTTTCCCCTGCTGCCATCTGCTCTAACTACCTGCCTTATCATTTGGGGCCCCATATCCTAACGTCTATGTGTCGCTCTATTAGCGTGTTTAGTGTTGCTCCCGTCCGCTGTCCCCACTCGGCGCCGTGTGATGCTGGACTGCTTGGCCACTTCCGGGGTCTTGTTCCTGCTCCCGCCCCTTCCGGCTCGTCTCGACCGCCGCAATCTTGGATGTGGCGCCTCGCTCGCGCACCTCTCGCGTGAAGTGCTGTCTCCTCCCTGCTGACGTCGTCTGCTGCCGCCCCTTCTCAATAGGGCACCGGAGCTGTTCCAAGATGGCCGCTAGTCTCCTTCTGCTGCCGTCGGGGATACAGGTAAGTGGTGCAGTGATAAGTTAGGGCCTTGTCTCTTCCAGGCTTTGATGGGGATGCCGTGGGGGAGGGGGGGGGAGTGTGGGGGAGGGTAGACACAATAGGTACATGGGATACATAAGGACAGGGAAAAAACACATACACAACACATATCAACTTGGGAGAGTGATCAGCGGCATAGTACCACTTTCTCTCCCTTGCCTGTGGGACGGTGGATCTCTGGAGCACGCCCTCCGTCTCCCTCCTTCTCCAAAGGGCCGTGTTACCCCACCTCTTCCCCAGGACTTCCTCAGGTTCTAGGGCAGCTGCCCCAGCCCGAGGGTAGACACGCACGGCGACTGTAGGACCGCCGTCCCAGCCGACTAACTAGCAACTTTATTAGTCCAAGCTTGACTCTAGTCAAAATTCGTGTTTAAGATAGTCTACGTAAAACCTCTAGTGTGAGAATAAACAAAGAACTGACCTTGTAACAATAACTTTCCTCAACTTGACCCCCTTTCCTCTGTAGCTCTTTTCAGAAATGCCCCTCGTAATGCCTGCTAGGCCCAAGCTCTCTGCTAAATCCTTTGAGTGTATTCCCTTCCCCTTTAGCTCCTGGCTTCGACTTAGTTCAACTTAGCTGCACTTAACTTAACTTCCCCCCCTGTGGTGTCTGCATGTCAGGTCCTCCCCATGAGCCTCCCCGTCTGCCCCCTCCTTTTGTTGTCACCCCCTCTCCGGATTTCTGCTTTGGCGCCCCTAACTCCTGTCCCTCTGGTCTCTCTATCTGCCTATGTCAGTAGTCTTCTCCTTCTCTTGCCTCTCTCAATTACCTTATTATCCCCTGCTTCAGCGGGCACTCCAGCCTTTACCTCTCTCTCACCCTGCTCCTCCTCTCTTCCTCCTCATCTTCTTAGAAGGCTCCCTCCGCTTTCCCCTGCTGCCCTCTGCTCTAACTACCTGCCTTATCGTTTGGGGCCCCATATCCTAACGTCTCTGTGTCGCTCTATTAGCGTGTTTAGTGTTGCCTCCGTCCGCTGTCCCCACTCGGCACCGTGTGATGCTGGACTGCTTGGCCACTTCCGGGATCTTGTTCCTGCTCCCGCCCCTTCCGGCTCGTCTCGACCGCCGCCATCTTGGATGTGGCGCCTCGCTCGCGCACCTCTCGCGTGAAGTGCTGCCTCCTCCCTGCTGACGTCGTCTGCTGCCGCCCCTTCTCAGTTGGGCACCGGAGCTGTTCCAAGATGGCCGCTAGTCTCCTTCTGCTGCCGTCGGGGATACAGGTAAGTGGTGCAGTGATAAGTTAGGGCCTTGTCTCTTCCGGGCTTTGATGGGGATGCCGTGGGGGGGGGGGGGGGGGGGTAGCTGTGGGGGGGGTCTCGGTGGGGCTTCCATGGGTATCTTAGGCGAACGGAGAGGGAGGGGTCAACTTTAACTGTGAGGGAACACTGTCTCTTTATTAGACCAATTACCGTGGGCTGCGGGCTTGGTTGTTCTTGCTGGATCTTCCTGCCTCCTGCCATGTTGGGTCCGGGGCTGATCTGTTTCCCGCCACTTCCTCTGTAATTTTGTCCTGCAAGCCCAGTTTTGTGAGAAAGGCTCCGCCATCCTCAGCCTTCTTTATTGTTGTAGATGCCCCGTTTCTGGATACCAGGAGCCCAAAGGGGAAGATCCAACGATATTTAACCCCTTCATCCCTGAGGATTTTGGTAATTGGGGTAAGTTGTTTTCTTTTCAGCAACGTGGTGGGGGAGGTGTCCTGGAAGACCTGAATTTTGTGTGTCTCAAAGGAAGGATTATTGCGAGTCATCTGGGAAAATAGTTCTTTTATTTTAAAGTAGTGGAAGCGGGCGATGATATCCCGCGGGGGGTCTCCCTGTTGTGGCCTGGATCTCAGGGCTCTGTGGCAACGATCCAGATGCTGCTCCTGGGTCGTCTTGTCCGGCATCAGCTGGGTCAGCCACCGGCCCACAAAGTCCTCTGGGTCAGTCTCCTCTTCTGAGACCCCCCTTATCCTCACATTATTGCGTCGCTCCCGGTTTTCGGAATCCTCCTGCTTGTCCAGGATATCCTGAATAGTGTCCTTCACTTGGGCCAATTGTTTGTCTGTTCTGTGGAGTGATTTCACAGTTGCGTCCAATTTCCTTTCCAAGGAGTCAGTCCTGGACCCGATGCTGCTTATATCCGCTCTCAGGGACGCCACTTCGGCTTGCAGGCATCTTTTAATGTCCGCACAAAACTCCTGCATATCGCGTCTCCGCATGATTCTGTTACCGCTGTCATTATCTCCCTCTGCCTCCGAGTCGGAGCCGCTTGGCGGGAGGCCCTCATGGCTGCGGGCGCGCGGTTGATCCCCCTTGCTGTAATAGTCCGTCATCACTGTGGAGGGGCGCTTTGAACGTGTCCCTTTTGACATCTTGTGGGTATCCGAGGGCTATGTGGTCAGATTTCGTCGGAATCGGTTAGGTTTTAACGCATTTATTAATTATTTATTGTCGGCTGGGAACGGAGCTGAAAGTTCAAGCAGCCATTCAGTCCGTTGTCGCGCATGCGCATGAACCCTGTTCTTTTAATGTAACCATGTATTTTATTTATAACTCTGTGCCCAGGACATACTTGAAAACGAGAGGTAACTCTCAATGTATTACTTCCTGGTAAAACATTTTTATAAATAAATAAAAATAAATAAATAAAAATAAATAAATTTGATTTAGAGTCATTGGTATGTGAGACAGGTTGTATTGGTGACTGCATTTTTATTGTGTAAATTCCAAGTATGAAGTTATATAATTGTTATGTTATGTACTCTGTTCCCAAGCGAGGCCGTTGAGGTTTTTACCAGGGGAAGAGTGTAGCAGGATTCCTCCTGAGCCCCCCTTCCCTCTGTTTGGTGGGAGGGACCCCAGCTGTGTGTCAGGGAGCTGCAGGAGCAATTGCATCGCAGGAGGCTCCGGTGGCTATCTCCCAAGTGCGCCGCCACCTTGCGTGAGGTTCGTGCATGCGCAGAGCATCAGCTGGCAGCCATTACAAGTCGCGTATGCGCAGGAGACAGCACGCACGCGGCGGCAATGCACAGAGGCTCTGCAGGAACTACAGCTCCCAAGATGCTTAAGGAGATTGCATTACATGCTGAAGCAGAGCCAATAGGGCTTTAGGATTTCCCGTGCAGGAGTGAGTTACATTTTGCGCGCTGGCACCAGGAAGTCAGTCGGTGCTGGGAAAGGATAGAGGTAAGAGGTATGTGTGCAGGGGTTTGTGACCCTCTGCACTAGGCCAGATTCCCCCTAGGCCCCAGCCAGGCCCCGACTCCCCTCAGCTTGTGGTTGCTGCAGGGACCAGCCCATAGTATAAGGACACGGCCACTGTAGTTCCATAGTGAGTGAGGGACACGGCCCGGATACGGCGGTCTCCCTCTCAACGGTGGTCTGGGACCAGACACCATATCAGGATACTACTAAGGTGGTACCATCCACGCGGAAACCCACCCAACTAGAGGCGGAGGCTTCGTGGGTTGCAGTACTGGATCCGTGGATCCCATCATCCGCAAGACTAAGCCAGCGCACCCTGGTGTGGACACACCCGGCAGGTACCTTCTCCAAAAGTGCACCAACTCAGACAGTATAGTGGCAGCACAGACCACATAGAGGGTGGGGCTATAAACTTGGGGACACTTAAGTGGTAGAGTGACCAAGGGCCTCATAAGGTACTGTGGGGACTGTGTACAGAGTGGGACCATTGGTGGGGTGGGTGAGTAGCCATCATATATATGTTGCTATCAGTAAACTGTTATTCTTTGTTACCCTGTGTGTTCATTGTGTGATCATATGCCTATATATGTATATGGGTCCTGTAACGGGCAAATCCACATAGTAGGATCCGTTACAGGTGGAGGCGCCGACGGAGATTGTTCCAGAGTACATCCCAGGCTCAGACCTCCTGTGAGCCACAGATATTGCACCACATGTACACCGTAGACATATCTCACAGAGGGTGGGGATACATGTGCTACATTAAAATATATTAAATTCTAAATATATGTGTAGCCAGGTCCCCCAGTCTCCTGTTCCCTTTTCTTACCTCCGCTGCTGCAGGAGGATGTCGCTGGGTGGGCGACAGAATCGCCGGCGGCTCCCTTCGCAAGGCGCTGCCATGTTGGGAGTGCGCGCGCATCCCGGATGTTCGCGCATGCGTGAAGAAGATTGTGGCGGCCATGACAGTCGCGCATGCGCAGTGATGTTGGCGCACGGGGCTGCAAAAGAGAAGTACTTCGTGGGGAACTACAACTCCCATACTGCATAGGGAGATGGCACCATGAGACTGCTACAACTCCCATACTGCATAGGGAGATGGCACCATGAGACTGCTACAACTCCCATACTGCATAGGGAGATGGCACCATGAGACTGCTACAACTCCCATACTGTATAGGGAGATGGCACCCCGACAGCCAATGAGACTGCTGTTTCCCCTGGAAGGGGAAGATATACATATTGCGTGATGGGACAGGAAGAGGCAGTCAGGATCCGGACAGAGAGGGGCAGGTAGTGTCCAGGGAGCAGTGCTCTCTTGGGCTAGGCCTGATGCTCCCCAAGGTCCAGTTAGAGCCCCTGACTCCCAGTAGATACTGTGAACATTGAGTGCTGTAGGGAAAGGCCTAAGATAGGGACCCTTTCACTGTAGCAATAGTGTGAGATATGCTGCAGGACATTGCCTGAAGAGAAGTGCAGCCTGTTGCAGAGGAGCCTGCCCAGACTCCTTGATAGAGACTATTTACAGGGGTACACGCCAACCAGGAAGCCCCTCTAGAGGAGTCTACCTAAGGATCCACCCAGAAGAGGAGCAGCAGATTGTGGCGCGGAACCACGCCGCTGATCTAAGGACTTCTATTGTTTGTCCTAGTCTGGACTGAGACCAGGGAGGTATTACAAGTGCACAAACAGGCCCCAACACACAGGGAAGCACGCTATCCCACACACACTCTTTGGGGAGGGAATTGCTGGTGGACACTCAGGGGTTAAGTGCCCATGCACTCCAGTACCTTGGGGTTTCCAACCGGGAGTTGTTACTGTGGGGTGATATCTTGCGGGCTGTGTTATGTGGATGGTTTATACTCTATTCATAGTAAATACTGTCATCGTATACCTGTGTGTGATTACTGTGTGTATTGGTTCCGGTGAGGGGCTCCTCCCACCACACTGGGATCCCTCGCCGGTGGAGGCGCTGCACCAAGATACTAAGTATACCCCAGGCTCCCAGTGGCGGAGGCTCAGGCCTCTTGTTAGCCAAACAGGTGACAGAAGCACAGGTAGTTTCAGTACCCAGGTGGGTGGGGGGGTGGGGGGGATACAAGGGCTACATATGTACACATATTATATATGTATTTTTAGAATGACTACACTATATTATAATTTTCTCTTACATGGTTGCGCTCCTAATTGAACTAATTAGATTAGACTGGAAGGACAGACTGAAGGAGCAGCACTCACAGCTGAAGGGGCAGCACTCACAGCTGAAGGGGCAGCACTCACAGCTGAAGGGGCAGCACTCACAGCTGAAGGGGCGTTACCTCTGATCCATGTTTTCTCACCTCTCCCCAACATCCCCAGCCGCCCCATCAGAAAAACAACCCCCCCCCCCCCCCCCCCCCGCGCCTCACCCAAACCCGGCTCTTCTCCCCTCCACACGCGCGACTCCGCTCCACCCACCCCCTGTGCCTCACCCAAACCCGGCTCTTCTCCCCTCCACACGCGCCGCCAGAACCTGCACCACTCCGCTCCCCCCCGTGCCTTACCCAAACCTGGGTCTTCTCCCCTCCACACACGCGACTCCGCTCCTCCCCCCCCCCCCCCAGTTTGCGCAACCTGGTATACCCATGGGTCCGCAATGGTTCTCTGTGATAGCACAGCACAGGTTTATCCTGCAATGCGGCTGTGTGGCAATAGAGAGACAATAACTTTGTCATGACTCACTGTGACGGTGAGGGGTTACCAGGCTCTCTAATATAGGTTAAGCCTGTGTGGTTACCTCTGATCCATGTTTTCTCACCTCTCCCCAACATCCCCAGCCGCCCCATCAGAAAAACAACCCCCCCCCTGGCCCACCCAACCGTCTTCCCCTCACACGCGCGCTCCCTCCACCACCCCTTGCCTCACCAAACCCGGCTCTTCTCCCCTCCACACGCGCGCCAGAACCTGCCACTCCGCTCCCCCCTTGCCTTACCCAAACCTGGGTTTCTCCTCCACACACGCGACTACGCTCCTCCCCCCCACCCCGCCTCAGCCCAAAACCCGGGGCTCTTCTCTTCGCACACGCGCCACCAGAACCGACGCGACTCCGACTCCACCCCACCCCCCGGCCTCACCCCCCCCCAAACCTGGCCTCTCCCCTCCAACGCACGACCTCGCGCCCCACCCCTCACCCAAACCTGGCTCTTTCCCTCCACACGCCACAACTCCGCCGCCGACTCCACCTCCCCCTCCACCCCCCGCACATCACCACCCAAACCCGGCTACTTCTCCCTCCACAAGCACCGCCAGAACCGGCACCACTCGCCTCCCCCCCCCACTGCCTCGCCCAACCCGGCTCTTCTCCCCTCCACACGACACCGCCATGAACCTGCACACTACGTCCCCCCCACAGCCTCCCAAACCTGGTCTTCCCCCTCCAAAGGCGCGACTCCGCTCCCCACCCCTTCACCCAACCTGGCTCTTTCTTTCCCCCCCACACGGCCACCAGAACCCCCCGATCCGCACTCCCCCCACCCCCCCGTCTCACCCAAACCCGGCTCTTGCCCTCCACCCGCATCGCCAGAACCTGCACCACTCCGCTCCCCCACCCCCCGCGCCACACCCAAACCCAGCTCTTCTCCCCTCCACACGACTCCGCTCCCCCACCCCGTGCCTCACCCAAACCTGGCCTTCTCCCTCCACAAGCGCGCCACCAGAACCCGCACCACTGCCGCTCCCCCCCCGTCGCTCACCAAACCCCGGTCTTCTCCCCACCACGCGCGCTGCGCGATCTGCCTCCCCCCCCCGTGCCTACCCAACCGTGGGTCTTCTCCCCTCCACACACGCGAATCCGCTCCTCCCCCCCCAATCGCGCCTCATCCAAACCCGGCTCTTCTCCGCTCCACACGCACGACTCCACTCCTCCCCCCCCCCCACGCGCCTCACCAAACCCGGCTCTTCTTCCCTCTCCACACGCGACTCCGCTCTCTCCCCCACCATGGCCACACCCAAACCTGGGTCTTCTCCCCTCCACACGCGCCGCCAGCACCTGTGCCGCCGCGCGACTCCGCTACACCCCACACCTCAGCCAAACCCAGGTCTTCTCCCCTCCAAACGCGCTACCAGCACCCGCGCCGCCAGCTACCGCTCCCCCGGCATCACCCAAGCACGCCTCTTCTCCCGCCACACACCAAACCCCCCACCGCTGCAACCAGTCACGTGTCCCCACCCAGTCACTGCCTCCCACCCAGTCACTGCCTCCCTCTCACTCACCCACTGCCACCCCATCACTGCCTCCAACCCCACCCAGGCACTGCCCACCCAATCACTGCCTCCCACCCACCCACCACCCGCTGCCCTCCCACCCGCTTCCCCCACCGACACACCGCCTCCCACCCACCTTACCACCCACACACCCTACCACCCACACCCCCACACGGCCTCCAACCCACTCACTCTACCACCCACACAACCACTGCCTCCCACCCACATACTGCCTCCCACCCACACCACACACCGGGAGGAGGGGTGAAAGCAGCTGTGAAGGGGGGGGGAGCAAGGAGAGAGAGGAGAGGGAACATTAAAGTCCGGTATTCAGCTAGATATATATATATATATTTTTTGCCACACTGCACACACAAGCACACACACACACTGCACACACACAGCACACAATGCCAGCAAACACACCACCAGCACACCCCCCCCTACCTTCTCATGGCGCTGGGGGCATCGGGGGGCGTCTGGCGTGGGATGGTGCAGAGTGCGTGGGGATCAGTGCGGGCTGATGGGGGCATCGTGGGTTGCTGGGGGGGATTGGTGCGGGGCTCATGGGGGAATCGGGGGGGAGGGGGTTGGGAGGGGGGGAGGGGATTGGTGGGGGGATGGCAGGGGGTGGGTGGTGGGGGGGAGTGGTGGGCGATGGGCTGTGGTGGCTGTGGTGCTGGGGGGGGGATCAGTTAGGAGCTGCTGGGGGGGGGTTGGTGCTGGGGCTGATGGGGGAAGTACGGTTGGCTGCTGTGGGATCGTCTATGGCTGCTGGGCTCAATCACATCCTCCCCCCCTCCCAATAGATGAGCGCGGGCAGCCATTTTAAATTTTTTTATTGCAACCCGGTATAGCGCGGTCGGATCAGGTGACCCCCGAGGACCGCGCTACAAAGGGGCTGGTGTACTCAATTGTGTATGCCAAATTAATTGATAGTCAATAACCTCTATTATACTATTTTATTACCTTACTATGTATAGTGCCCTATTTATACGGTATTATGTAAGGATATCATTAACATCTATTATTACTATTTTAGTATTATTTATTATTGTATATGTATCCCTATTATACGGTTTATATGTAATGTATATCATTAAACATCTATTATACTATTTATACATTTTTATATGTATAGCCCCTATTTATACAGGTATATATGGAATGTATATCATTAACATCATTATTACTATTTTATTACATTCTTATTATTGTATATGCCCTATTTATACGGTATATAGAATGTATAGCATAACTCTTATATTAACTATTTATTACATTCTTATTATTGGTATATACCCTATTTTATACAGTATATGTATGTTAATCATCTAACCTCTATTATTACTTTTATTACATTTTTATAGTATTGTATATGCCCTATTATATGGTATATATGTAATGTTATATCATTAACCTCATTATTACTATTTTATTACATTTTATTATTGTATATGCCCTATTATACGGTATTATATGTAATTGTATATCATAACCTCTATTATTACTATTTTATTACATTTTTATTTTGTATATGCCCTATTTATACGGTTTATATGTAATGTATAGCATTAACCTCTATTTTTACTATTATTATATTTTTTATAATATATTTAGTACATACCCTATTTATACGGTATATATGTAATGTATATCATTAACCTCTATATTACTACTTTTATTACATTTTACTTATTGTATTGCCCTATTTATACGGTTATAATTGTAATGTATATAATTTAACCTCTATTATTACTATTTTATTACATTTTTATTATTGATATGCCCTATATATACGGTATATAGTAATGTTATCATTACCTCATATTATTAACTATTTATTAATTGTTATGTGTATATGCATATTTATACGGTATATATGTAATGTATATCATTAACCTCTATTATTACTATTTTATTATTTTTATAATAATTGTACATACCCTATTTATACGGTATATATGAATGTATATCATTAACCCTCTATTATTACTTTATTTATTACTTTTCATTATTGTATATGCCCTATTTATACGGTATTATGTAATGTATATGTCATAAACTCTATTATTACTATTTTATACATTTTTATTATTGGATAGTTACCATTTATACGGTATATATGTAATGTATATCATTAACCTCTTTATTAATATTTATTACATTTTTATTATTGACTGCCCTATAATACAGTATATATGTAATGTATATCATTAACCTTATTATTACTAGTATTACCATTTTATATTGTATATGCCCGATTATATACGGTATATGTAAGTATAGTCATTAACCTCTATTATTATATTTATTAAATTTTTATTATAATGTACTATGCCCTATTTATACGGTATATATGAATGTATATCGTTAACCTATTATTACTATTTTATTACATTTTTAATTATATATTGGAATACCCTATTTATACGGTATATATGTAATGTATATCATTAACCTCTATATTACTATTTTATTACATTTTATTATTGTATACTCCCATTTATACGGTATATATGTAATGTATATCATTAACCTCTATAGACTATTTTATACATTTTTATTATTGTATATACTATTTATCGGTATAGATGTAATGTTATCATAAACAACCTATATTACTATGTTATTACTTTTCATATATGTATATGCCCTATTTATACGGTATAGTATGAAGATGTCATTACCTCTATTATTACTATTTTTAGTAATTTTTATTAGTGATATCCCTATTTATACGGTATATATGTAATGTATATCATTAACCTCTATTATTACTATTTTATTATATTTTTATAATATTGTACTCCCTATTTACGGTATATATGTAATGTATATCATTAACCTCTATTATACTATTTTATTACATTTTATTATTGTATATGTCCCTATATATAAGTATATATGTAATGATAGTCATTAACCTCTATTATTACTATTTTATTACATTTTATTATGTAATACCCTATTTAACGGTATATATGTAATGTATACAACCTCTATTATTACTATTTTATTACATTTTAATTGTAATGCCCTATATTAACAGTATATAGTAATGTATATCTTAACCTCTATTATTACTATTTATTACATTTTTATTATGATATTGCCCTTTATATACGGTTATATATGTAATGTATTCATTAACCTCTATTATTACTATTTATTAAATTTTATTATTGTATATTCCCTATGTAACGGTATTATGTAATGTATATTCATTAACCTCATTATTACTATTTTATTACATTTTATTATATATTGTACTACCCTATTTATACGGTATATATGTAATGTATATCATTAACCTCTATTATTACTTATTTTGTTACATTTTATTATTGGATATGCCCTATTTATATGGTTATATATGTAATGTACTCATTAACCTCTATTACTATTTTATTAAAATTTTTATTAGTGTATATGCCCTTTATACGGGTTATTATAAGTAATGTATGTCATTAACCTCTATTATTACTATTTTATTACATTGTTATTATTGTATATACCCTATTTATCGGTAATATGTAATGTATGTCATTAACTCTATTATTACTATTTTATACATTTTTATTATAATTGTATATGCCCTATTATATTTATACGGTATTATATATGGTACTGTATATCAGTAACCTCTATATACTATTTTATTACTTTCATTATTGTATAGCCTATTTATACGGTCATATATGTAATGTATGTATTAAAATCTATTATTACTATTTATACATTTTTATATGTATACCCTATTTATA
>WSYH01017751.1:0-11722 GCA_036426205.1 Ascaphus truei
GGGGTGATGTGAGGTGCAGGGGGGTGATGTGAGGTGCAGGGGGGTGACGTGAGGTGCAGGGGGTGACCTGAGGTGCAGGGGGTGACATGAGGTGCAGGGGGGTGACCTGAGGTGCAGGGGGGTGACGTGAGGTGCAGGGGGGTGACCTGAGGTGCAGGGGGGTGACGTGAGGTGCAGTGGGTGACGTGAGGTGCAGGGGGGTGATGTGAGGTGCAGGGGGGTGATGTGAGGTGCAGGTGATGTGAGGTGCAGGGGGATATGTGAGGTGCAGGGGCATATGCGAGGTGCAGGGGGGGTGCGCATACATCACACATGCACGCACACAGAGTCACACATGCACACACACAGAGTCACACATGCACACACACAGAGTCACACGCACACACACAGAGTCACACGCACACACACACAGTCACACGCACACACATACACAGTCACACGCACACACACAGAGTCAAACGCACGCACACACAGTCACACGCACACACACAGTCACACGCACACACACACAGTCACACGCACGAGGAATTCACACCTAGTGCAAATAGTTAATACAGGAGTAAGGCTGCTACAGCTGGGTTCTCAACTGAGTGACCCCCTGATGCCCCGCTAGTGTAATGGAGTGGTCTAGCTGCAATACTTGCTGCCTTTACTCCCTGGGTACCTCTAGCCGTCTTCTACCTGTCCAGACTGTCTAACCAGGTAGAGTCTGGCTCCCTACACCAGAGCCCGCGGTGCAACAGAAGTGGTCTAACCCCTCACTTTCCCGAGACTTGGACGCCCGCGGTCTCATACCTTCTAAGTTTGGGTCAGCTTTCACCGAATACCTAAATTATGTTCCTTACATTGGTCACCCACCCTTAGTCTCTAAGCCAGGGGGCACAGAAACAGGTAAAGGGAACAGTAAGTCAGTCTCTGGTCGCGACTCAGTCTGGCTTACATGTCTGGTCTCCGCAGAGACCGCTGGAACTGTTGGTCCCAAATGCAGGTGGACATGGGTTGGTTCTGCTGTGATCCCTGACTACTGGCATCTAGTGATCGCTGCAACAGGAGCCAGCTCTGCTGTGAACACACAGGTTACATGCCCCAGGTCATTGCTGAGAAAAACTGCGGCATCTAACCCAGGCAATACCCCCACCTCCCTCATGCCACATCCGGCACCCCAATCCAAAAAGACCCGGGCAACCTGACAATTTTGTCTGTGCCACAAACAAACTTATTGAAGCTGTGGTGATTAACCTGGGGAACAGCCTGCTCTCTGTTGACCAAGTGAGAGAGAGTGGTTACTTTTCCAGGAATAGCTGCCAGCATGCTAATCCGCTCATCAGCTGTAGCGTTTTCCACCCATGAGGCAAGAAGTGCTGTTAGTCTAGAGTTAGGGGTTCCCGCAGGTACAGGGACGATTGCAACTATTGACCCAAGACCCCCGCAGACCCCAAACCCAGTCCTTCACCAATATCCCGGTGAGCACCCTCTCCCTCCCTATGTCCATCTTCCCCCAGGGCTTGTCATCATGTCCTGTATCCTGGGCTGATGTATAATCACTGTGGTTGCAGCTGCATGGACAGAAACGCTTGCTTCATGCTGCTCCAGATCCTTCTCCAGTTGCGTCTTTGCCCGAACAGCCATATAAGCCATATTTGTCACACCGGGCAACGAGCCTGGCACGATCCCAGGTCCGGAATCACCCCGCTCGCTTGTCCATGCTTCACCCACAGGTAACAAGATATAGCACAAAGAGTGACTGTGTCTTTCACGTCTTTCGCAAACCGTGTGTATGCTACCTCACACTTTGGGAGCTCGCAACTTCGAGTCTCCTGCTATGCTATTGCATCCCGCAGGATACTATATCATAGGCTCAATCAGATCCCGCTGCTGCCACCAGAAAAGAAGCCTGTCACGGGAGACCAGCACTCTTTACACCTTAATACCCGGATCCTTTGATTGCCAAAGCGAGAAATATAATAAATTGTGTTTTATTTACAACATGAATACACACAGCTTGATTTACGAAATAATACAAATTAACACTTATTGGGATGGGGCAAAACGAAATAAAATGTTCCCAGAACGAACTTCACAGAAATAAAATCTCTAGGCACAATTTCCCAGGAGCGGGATTTGTGTGCAAAACAGAGCCGCCAAACAGTCTTTGGCTAGTAGCGCTGCTCGCAACCACTCTTTCTCCGCCGAAGATAATCTTTTAGTTTTCCCGCTGATAGATTCGTCTTCGATTCCTTAGTTCTTACAAACTATAGACTTGCGTTATGATGGGATAAAGTTTTGAATCCAGCTTACATGCATCTTTCTACCGCAAAACATACAGGACCCCTATAAGCTCATATTGAACCCCCAAAATAACCACAACATAAATATATGCATATAAGTGTCAAAGAGGAGGGCTACTGAGCATAGCAATATATATTTAAAACCAGACAGAACATGAAATACAGACAGAGCTCAGTGCTGCAACCAATGACACTAATACACGGTATAGTGCCTAAATATATACAGTATTTATAGATATCTTTTGAATAAAGTGGTCTTTTAGTTTAACTTTTTGGCCAAAGTGTTGTAAGCCCTTGAGTACCTCAAGGGCAGACCACGTCTCAAGGGTCCTAACACTAAAATAGATTCTTAATAACCTGTACATTACCAGGAAGAATGATTTATAATAAATCTGTCAAAATTAGTTGCATAGTTCTAAGTCCGATTGAAGCTCTTATTAACCTGTATAATACCAGGAAAAGCACTCTGTATTACAGTGGCGGCCGCCTTTATCCTAATGCGGCTGGATCCTCGGCGCTCTGATAATCTCGGGGAGATGCATTTTTTTTTTGGTCCGTAGTGAATTGTGTTATATTGGCGCTCGTGATATTAGCATTTTATTATCGCTGTCTGCAATACTGCAATACCATCCATAAACTCAGGGGGGCGTTCGCGAGCTGTTGTCTTGGAAGTCTGATACCTTAGCAGTTCAACCTACGTCAGTACACAGTCTGCGTGTGCGCACGCAGTAATTGTAAATTTGCATATTTACTGTATACATGCATTTGCAATGCTGTATGTCTCATTTGAAAATTGTTGAAACGCATAGGCGTGTACAGTACATTAACAGTGTAACATGTCGGCATATACTGTACAGCGCTCTCCCCTTGCTCGCCCGTGCACACACACAGGATAATTTACTGTACTTCAGGGTATTTCAACTTCTTATCTTATCTACAGTGCAGTACATCTCTCACACCATTCCTTTGAACGTGTGTCTTTCTGGTTTCAATCACATTCCTGCTTGACAGCAGATGATTACTGCACATGCGTCTGTTACTTCACCCACCACTGCTTGCTTGAGTGAGTGACCAAAAAAAAAAAAATTCTCCTCATTTTTTTTTCTCTACAAGCCTGCAAAAACCATCTTGATATTATGATATTCAATCTGTGCTGTAGCTTTTGACTGCAACCCTGTGCGTTTGACTGCACATGGTTGATTTGTGTGCTTTTTATGTACTGTATTTGGGAGTGTAGGGATCATATTATTATGATGAACTTCCTTTTGAAATGAAAGTATGTCATTATCTTTGAACTTCATGCAGCTGTACCCTGTAGCCCCCTCCCCCACACACACACAAGGCTCGCTCAAGGATTTGAAACTCTTATCGACAGACACCTCCACAGAGTAATTCATTTTCGGAAGCTTGCCATTGTGTTCTTAATCCGTCCATAGCCAAGCGTCACCTCACTGCGCCTGCATGTAATCCTCTTTGAGATGGGAGCTAGCTGATTTCTGCGCATGACTCACCCAACCCCCCTCCCCCTCCAACCCTTTGAGGCTTTGTTTATGGTAACGCTTTGGAAAAATCCCTTCTCGAATTTGTTATGTAAATCTTATTTGCACAGCACTGTGAGAATTGAGAGTTAAAAAAAACATTAACTGATTCATGTTGTTTTGTCATTTATTCTTTTTATTTGGTGTACTGTAGGTGTGGGGGTGGGGGGGTTGTTGTCAAAGATTATGATTACCATGAATGTAAATAAATATTTATTTTATCAGGAAGAAAAAACAAAATATAAAACGCTTGCCATTGTGTTTTTAATCCGTCCCTAGCAGAGCATCACCTCTCTATGCGCCTGCGTGTAATCCTCTTTGGGATGGGAGCTAGTTGATTACTGCACATGCGCCTGTAAATTCATCACGGCTTGCTTGAGTGATTGTCCAAAAAAAAAAAAATTCTCCTCATTTTGTATTTTTATTTTCTCCACAAGCCTGCAAACACCATCTTGATATTACGATATTTAATCTGTGCTGTAGATTTTGACTGCGACCCTGGGCGTTTGACTGCACATGGTTGATTTGTGTGCTTTTTATGTACTGTATTTTGGGGTGTAGGGATCAAATTATTATGATGACCTGCCTTTTGAAATTATGTCATTTCTTTGAACTGCTGCACAGCTAATCCTTCATGCAGCTGTACCCTGTAGCCCCCTCCCCCCCACACACACACAAGGCTTGCTCAAGGATTTGAAACTCTTATCAACAGACACCTCCACACAGTCATTCATATTCTGGAGCTTGCCATTGTGTTCTTAATCCATCCCTAGCCGAGCGTCACCTCACTGCGCCTGCATGTAATCCTCTTTGAGATGGGAGCTATCTGATTACTGCGCATGACTCATCCACCCCCCCCCCCCCCTCCAACCCTTTGAGGCTTTGTTTACGGTAATGCTTTGGAAAAAATCACTTCTCGAATTTGATATTTAAATCTGATTTGCACAGCACTGTAAGAATTGAGATTTAAAAAAACCATTAACTGATTCATGTTGTTTTGTCATTCATTCTTTTTATTTGGTGTACTGTAGGTGTGTGTGTGGGGGGGGGTTGTTGTCAATGATTATGATTATCAAGAATGTAAATAAATAATTATTTTATCAGGAACCAAAAAAAACAAATATAAAAATAATCATGAATAATACATAATGCAGTCTTTATTAAGTTCTTCTGTCAGATGGAAATTGAGGGCCGGTGGATAAACATGAATAATGCACATTGATAATAATATTAATTAATAATATATAATTTATAATATATATGTTTATATATAGTAATATAATTTTTTCCGTCTTTATCTTCTTCCTCATTCTGTGTACAGTATAGTAGTTCATTGAGAGAGGAGAGGTTTTGTGTACATCATTACTGCAGTTTAGATACTGTACACTTAACTGTACAAACAGTTCACAGACTGTACACAACACCCCACTCTCTCCCAGTCCATCCCTTTTTCTTGAAAAGACAAGAAAGCAAAACATTAGTGCAGTTATGTGTGTACTGTTTTATGGCATTGTGTGCTGTGTAGTACTGTTAAACTAGTCTACTGTATACGGGAATTACTGTATACTGTGACTACTGTTAAATAGTTTGGAACCAGATGGCTGGTGCTGCTCTCTCTGGAAATAAATAAATTGAGCTGTTACTGTACTGTACAGTAGGTGCATACTGTATTATGGTATTGTGTAGCTACTCCATATTGGACTACAGTATGCAGTTACCGTAGTACTGTCAAATTACTCTATACTGGAACTACTGTATACTCTGACTACTAGGAAAGAAAAAATATGTGCCGTACTTACCTGTATCATACTGTACTTACAATACTACAGTACAGTACTACAGTATACCATACTACCTTCCTGATACTTGCCCATTACGCGCGATCACAATGGGCAACACAGTCACAATATATTTATTGCATCGTTCCACGGTGAGTACATCGTTCCAAAAACTCAGTATGCCTTTTGCCAACTCATCCTTTTTGGAGGGTTTCATGACTTTTCGGATATGGTCCTTCAGCTGATGCCAGACCATTTCGATCGTATTGAAGTCTGGCGATCTGTCATTGGAAAAAAAGGACAATTAGTTTAAGAGATATAGATACACAGTAAACACATGGGGAAAAAATGAGACACAGTTACCGCACTTACTCCTCTGGCGTCTTAACCCAGTTGATACCGCGCTCAAGTATATGCGCTGTTGACATGGTATGCTTCGGATCGTTGTCCTGGTAGAAACGGTGACCATCCGGGAACTCGCATGTCATGTATTCCACAATCTCAGGCACAATTTTGTCTTGGAAGAAAGCTTTATTCATGATTCCTATAACAAGAAAAGAAAAGTGCTCAAAAAACTGCACACTAGTACAGTACAGTGCAAAAGGCTAAATTATATTTGATATATTTTACCTTCAAAGAGGACAATGCATCCTGGTCCACGCTTAGAGATGGACTTCACAGGGTGTTTTGGACGCGGCTTTATAGATATGCGACCTTTTTTGTGGAATGCAAAGGTGGCAAATCTCTCCAGCGATACAGTAGACTCGTCAGTGAAGATGCAATCCTGGAAAGTTTCTCCACTGTCGATCAATGCCTGGGCCTGGACCACTCTTTTGATTTTGTTAACGTCCCTTATCATGGGGTACGGTCTGTAATGACAAGGAATAATTAATTTTAGAGGTACAGTACAGTTTCTTAAACAACACTTTTACCTCCTGTACTGTCCAGTACTAACCTCACACGTCCATATTTCCATCCAATTCTGCGTCTCACCTTCTTTATCCTGGTCTCGGATACAGTCAGATTGTGATTTTCCTGCAGAGTGTATTTGACCCTTAATGCACTCTTCTCATCATTCTCCTCACTTATTTTGTCGACCAGAAGAGTTGTCTCCCTACAATGTACAGAAAAACAACAATCCGGTACATTACAGTGCAGTAGGCCACAAGCACAGCACATCATTTGCATTAAAAATAGTATACATATGCTGTTGTTATATAAATATACCGAAATAACTATAAAATTAGATACAGTAGATCTACAGTACACAATATATTGTTCTATTAATATGCAGCAATGTAAAAAATATACATATACTGTTGTTATATAAATATACCCAAATAACTATAAAATTAGATACAGTAGATCTACAGTACACAATATATTGTTCTATTAATATGCAGCAATGTAAAAAATATACATATACGGTTGTTATATAAATATACCGAAATAAATATAAAATTAGATACAGTAAATCTACAGTACACTATTACAGTACACTAGTAGATCTACAGTACAATATTTTATAAATAAATAAATAAATATATAAATATACTTACGCGTTAGTTACCGTTGGTGTCCTCGTGCGTTGTCTGTTTTTTCCGTGTGCATGATAGCTACGGTGGTTGTGGCACAACGAGGTCAGAAGCAGCGAACCAGCTTTGGATATCTGCAATTCGGTGTCCGCTCATGTACATCTCCTTAATTCGCATGCTGAAATCCTTTGAAATCTTTTTAACAGGCATTGCTGCGAGTAGAAAAAAATACAAACACAAGAATGTATATTCGATGTTTAGTCGATGTGTATTCAATGTGCAATGAATCCACAAAATGGATGGTGTATTTATACGTTAATGACTCACGTTAGATTACGCCCACTTTCAACACCTGTACCTCGTCGCCATGCATAAAAGGTTACACACTTTGCATAGCCCACCACTCGATGATCTTTATCTGAACTTGCCCTTGTCCAGATACTGCATTGTGCCATCTGCTTCCATGGATCAACCCAGATTTTACGGACACAGGAAGCCACTCGCCTCTGCTGTGCCTGTCACGCAGAAAAAGCGAAAGGCGGCAGCCGGTTCCACACCAAGGTGAAAGCGATGGGCTAAGGCCAAAAAAGAAAACCTTCTGCTGACCCCAAAGGCTAAGGGTTTTAATAGACGTCAGCCTTATTATGTCAAGAAGAAATACGGTGATGTACACTCAACACAAAACAAATGGGAGCCAACCCATCGAACCCGCAGACCACTTCCTCCAATATTCTTCGACGATTCTGCCGCCGCTCTCCTGGATATCTTCAGCCCGTCTTCTCCACTACTCGTCCTCGACGCTGCCGCTGCCCTCCCGGAAACCCACAGGCCATTTTCGCCACTGCTCTTCGACGATGCTGCCGCTGGTGCCCCTGAAATCCACGGGTCACTTTCTCCTTTGCGCTTAGACGACTCTGCCGCTTCTCGCCCAGAATTCCAGAGGTCACTTTCTCCATCCCTCTTCGACGACGCTGCCGTTTCTCCTCTCCCGGATATCCACAGGTCACCTCCTCCACCCTTCTTTGGCGACGCTGCCGCTTCTCTCCATGGAACCCCCATCTCATCCTCAATAGCACCCATCCACCCAGATGTCCACAGCACACCATGCACAAGAAGCAGCTCGTTAGACTGGATGCTGAATGGGATAAGTGTGGATATCCCTGGCAACTCTATTGTGCTGGCAAAGATAGTTCTGCTTCTGGAGACCATGCTAAATATGGATCAACGGATGCTAAATATGGATCAACGGATGCAGAAGATGGATCAACAGATGGAGAAGATGGATTGACAGATGGAGAAGATAGAGACTGACATAGCGGGGATACATAATTTTCTCGGTGTTCATGTCCCTGTATCCCCGATGCCGGAGCAGGAGGGTGGCATGGATTTGCTGAATGGGACCTTCGACCACCTTCCATCACCAAGCGCACCCCCTCCACCAGAAGATTTTGTGTACATGTATGCCGTTGAGGAGGAGTATAACATGACAACCCAGTCAAGACCACGCCAGGAGACAACACAGCGACCAAGACAGGAGGAAAGCTTCCTGCCAGACAACCTACCCTCGCCCGCCACCACAAGCACACCCTCTCCCAGAAGCACACCCGCTCTCAGAATCCAACCTACATTCGCTTGCATCGATAAGGTTCCCGACATCATCCTGCGCGATCTGCCACTGCACTCAGGGAGAAGTATAGGGTGATGAGTGCGGGTGTACCCCACATGTATGCCTTGTTAATTTTTAAGCACCACGTGTCCTACTTGATGTACTGCGAGTGGGCCTTCAAAGTGAACTACGAAGGAAATCGCGAAAAAAAGGCGCTTCCTGACAATTTAAGAAAGACCATTCTGGAGGAATTGCGGCGCTTTTTTTCAATTACAGATCCTTTAATGAAATGCGTTCAAGACTGCTTTAATGGCATTTTGCGCCATGCAAGGCATCGGCCATGGAAGGACAATCTTGTGGGGTACGCATTTGCGTGAGTGTTCAACTGTTGTAAATTTTTTGTAAATGTTTTGTTCCGGTCTCCGAGGGCCGCAAACAGGCCCGGTTTTCAAAGGTTATCCTGAAAACTGGGCCTGTTTGCAGCCCTCGAGTACTGGAGTTGTGCAGGCCAGGATGGGGGCTTCTCTTGTTCTACATATTGATCTTTGCACACCATCCTACTGTAAATGTTTTGACTTGCTGTACTTTAAAAAAGGAGATGTTGCGTTTTGTATATTTTATGAATAAAGAATTTTTTTTAATAACAACATGTGACTGTACACCATACTGTACTGAGTGACTGTAAATGTTTTTACTTTCTGTACATAAATGTTTTCACTAGCAGTAAACCATACACCTGTTGATGTTTTGAATTGCTGTGCACTTAAAATGTTTTTACATTGTACAGTATTTGTAAATAAATGTTTTTGTACTTTCTCCACCAATAAAAGAAAATGTTGATTTGTTTTAAATTGTTCCATTGTCTCCTTTGATACTGTAACAAAATACAGTGTTTCTAGAATGTACTGTCCAGGCATACTGTACTGTATACTGTAGGCATGCTCAGTACTGTACATCACAAGAGTATTAAAAAAATACAAGACACATACTGTACTGTATGTACTGATATAGAAGACACATACTGTATGTACTGGAATACATGTAGAATAAATATATGTTGTGGTTATTTTGGGGGTTCAATATGAGCTTATAGGGGTCCTGTATGTTTTGCAATTCTTGTTCAGCTGGTCCTAGCTGATTTGGAGGGTGGCTCTTCCTTCCCTAGTTTGAAGCTCACCCCGTCCCACTTTTAAATGGTTAAAGCTCACACCTTTGCACCTTCCACACCCATGGGAACTTGCATCCAGTTTGATTGCGACAATCTACTGTCGCGGCCCCTTTTATTCTACAACATCACTGCATTTTTCCTGGATTTTTTTTCGAATGCTAAGCACTTCACCGGGTGCATGCCGCATTCATGCCGTTTTCATATTGCATTCTCAGCCGCGGTTGATGCGCGGTTGATGCGCGGTTGATGCGTTTATTGAGAATAGTTCGGATTTAATAGGTTGCAATTCCTCGCGTGTCCGCCAGATGGCAGATATTCATGAATTGTAATGTGCAAGCGCTTCAGTAATGTGTCGACTTGCAGGTGTTTCATTTAAAAAAGATACCACAGTGTGCTATTGTAAAATGGCCTTGGGACTGAAGGAAGAGGTTACAATAATGTATCAATTTAGGCTTTTCATATTAAAGAAAGACAAACACCAGTTTCTGTTATTCTCCAGAGTCAGTCCCGCCGCCATGAGTGTACAAATGCAGTCCGTGTTCCAAAAACCCGACAGAACGTAAGCTTATTTAATATGGGCCGCGATTAATGCAACAGATGATAAGATGGCAACAGTTGTTCAAATTTATAAGTATTTTATCGAAAACTATGACTTTTACAAATTTTCGCCAGCTCCTCATGTGTGGAAGCGTGCAATAAGGAAAAAGTTATGTAGCGATCCATGTTTTATTCGTATTGATCCCGAATTTATTGTAGGGTATTGGTGTGTATCACCGGGTTTTCCTGTATCTATGATCATGCTGACGGCAAAAGGCGAAAGGTCGTGTTAAAACCAAGTAAGAAATGTCAGTCGCTGGCAAGCAATGCGCCAGCACCAGCACCAGCACCGGCTTCCAATAACATCAGTGACAACCCTTGCTGTCTGTCCACGCACGTATACATGCAGCCTGAGCCGGAATTCGCGGGCAGTTTCGAGCAAGCTTGCATGTACCTAAGCGATTTCCAGCCTCATCAGCTGACTACAGGTGTAGTAGTCCCGCTGTCAACTGTCAACGTGTATGATCAAGAATACTGGACTGGCAGTGGCCCGGCGCCGGAACCAGCTGAATGGAAAATTCTATGGTGAGTAATGTTGCCGTATTTTATTCTGTTTTTTTTTTATTTTGAAAATATCAATATCGGTGCGATTCAAAAGTCAAGCGATTCTCCTGTAAGCAATATCATTGGCTGAGCGGCTTCTACAGTACTGCAGATACTGAACAATTGGTGGAACGCAAGGCGAATGCGCATTGGAACCTTCTTGAAAAGCATATGCGTGTCATCACATCGACGGTAGGCGCATGCGGATGTGAACATGAGACGCCCCCTGAGATAATTATTGGTGGGACTGGCTTGGAACTTCTTTAGGGGGCTGACCATTACAGTAAAACTTGTACTTTTGTTTTTCCTCAGAAAAGAAAACAGCTAATGGAGGGATTTCGATGGATAATATCGCTTTGTGTAACAATGCCTGCACATTGCTGAATCAGATTTAAATAACCACGTACCGGAGTCTACAGTTTAGTGGCCGTTGTTATTGATCAGGATAGAATACCTGAAACAGTATGCTGATGTTTTCCGACCGTACAGTATAAAATACTTTTTTATATACAGTATACTGTGTAATAAACCCGAAAAAATAAAAAGTATATATATATTCTATATTTATATTTATATTACAACAATATATATATTTTGTATACTGTATTTATATTTATATTATAACAGTATATATATTTTGTATATTTATATTTATATTACAACAATATA
>WSYH01017752.1:0-11720 GCA_036426205.1 Ascaphus truei
ATCAGCATCCTATGTTCTATATAACATGCAACATGTTAACTAAACTATCAGCATCCTATGTTCTATATAACATGCAACATGTTAACTAAACTATCAGCATCCTATGTTCTATATGTAATCCCTCTTATGTCCCTGTGTGTGTCAGGGAGAGGTCTGAGTCCATCCTCCCTTAGTACAAAACCCTCCCACCGTAACATAATATATATATATATATATATATATATTATACACAGTAAATGATACTGTTGCGCTGTTGTCCCTTTATATATACTCAGACCACCCTCTGCTGCCTGCTCGTCTTCCTCCTCCATTTCACCTCAGGACTTTGCTGACTATTTCAAGGAAAAGGTGGCATCCATACATCAGGACATCCCCTCTGTTTCCTCCTCCCATCCTACACCGCTTCCCAACTCTCCTCCTGCCTTCCTTGACTCTTTTTCCGCTGTCTCGGAGGAGGATGTGTCACTGCTGATCACCTCTTCTCCCTCTACCACTTGCCCTCTTGATCCCATTCCCTCCCATCTCCTAAAACCTCTTGCTCCTACTATAATCCCTACGCTCACACACATTTTTAACTCTTCCCTCCACTTTGGTACCTTCCCCTCTTCCTTCAAACATGCAACAGTAATACCATTACTCAAAAACAGCAAACTGGACCCTACCTGTCTTTCTAACTATCGACCTGTCTCCCTCCTGCCTTTTGTCTCTAAACTCCTTTAACGTCTTGTATTCTCTCGCTGGCTCCATTTTCTCAACACCCTCTACAATCTGGCTTCCGCACTGCTCACTCCACTGAAAGAGCCCCCACTAAAATAACTGACGACCTCCATGCTGCCAAAGACAAGTCGTTACACTCTGCTCATATTACTCGACCTCTCTGCAGCATTTGACACCGTGGACCACCCTCTTCTCCTTCACATTCTCCATACTCTTGGTATTGGTAACACAGCTCATTCCTGGAATCTCATCCTACCTCTCCCATCGTACTTTCAGTGTCTCTTTTGCGAACACCACCTTCTCCTTTGTCGATCTCTCTGTGGGGGTACCCCAGGGCTCTGTCCTGGGACCCCTTCTCTTTTCTCTGTACACACTCTCTCTAGGTGACCTAATCACATCTCTTATGTTCAAATATCACCTCTATGCTGACAACACACAAATTTACTTTTCAACCCCTGACCTTACACCTGCTGTACATACCAAAGTTTCTGAATGTCTGTCTGCTATATCATCCTGGATGGCCGACTTAACATGGCAAAAACAGATTTCATATTTCCTCCCAAACCTGGCCCTACTACCTCCTTCCACATTGCTGTTGGAATTTCTGTTATACACCCAGTAGCCCAAGCACGATGCCTAGGGGGTCACACTCGCCTCCTCTCTCACATTCAAAAGGTAGCAAAAACCTGTCCTTATTTCATCTGCAATATTACACTTGCCTAAACAAGTGAAATAGACCCCTATATAACTAGCACTCATGGGATAATTATATGATGTGTACAGAATAAAACTTAACCTTTATTGGTTTATGAAATAATAAATGAGAATAAACACTAAAACACGGACACACAACACTAGTAGTTAAAACAAGTATTAAACAGACCACCTCCAAATCAAAAAACCACAATGATTGGGGGGGGGGGGGTAGACAGAGGGACTATTAAGGACTGGCATCTAGAAATATTATGGTCCTAACGTACAGTAGAAGATGCCTCAGGGTGGTAAATATATATAGGTATGGAAAAGTGTGGTATATATGTATAATGTAAATAACAATCTCACACCACCCAGACCAGTCCTGATTAGATTGTCACTCTAGAACAATATTATAAGCAGGCTGCAAAGGGGAACAGCGGGAGGTGCAAGTGCAAAAAGCACCTCACTGATGGGTGATGGTACAGGAATAGTATTCCAATCGAATATACTAAGAGTAGCCTGATAGAGTGGATAATAGAAGTTAAATATTGCCTAATTTGTTGTATTCACACTCTATACAAAAGAGATGACAATATCAGATAGTCCATGTCAGCAACGCAAATAAAATTACATAGTATCAAAAATGGGCTACGGTGTAGCTAGGAATGTGTGCCTGGTGAATGGAGAACCCAAGATTTATTGTATTTATACAGGCATACCCCGCATTAACGTACACAATGGGAACGGAGCATGTATGTAAAGTGAAAATGTACTTAAAGTGAAGCACTACCTTTTTCCCACTTTTGATGCACGTACTGTACTGCAATCGTCATATACGTGCATAACTGATGTAAATAACGCATGTGTAACAGGCTCTATAGTCTCCCCGCTTGCACACAGCTTCGGTACAGGTAGGTAGCCGGTGTTGCTGTTCAGGACGTGCTGACAGGCGCATGCGCGAGCTGCCGTTTGCCTATTGAGCGAAATGTACTTACTCGCGAGTGTACTTAAAGTGAGTGTCCTTAAAGCGGGGTATGCCTGTAACTAACAGTCAAAATATCCATTCAACAGACTGACAGTGGTATAATAAGTGCATAAAAATACCAGCGCCTAATAAGAGCAGTATATGATAAAATAAACTGCTGCTCAGTTACTGTATGATGGCAGCGGTAACGTGGTAATAATTGTATCTTATTCGTTAGTATGGGGTGCATAAAGATTATTTTCTATAGAATATAACCCCAGCGAGTAGTGTGCGGACATATACTCCTAGTCAGTATATTGTATTAGTAGCCATCTTAATAGTCTGGGACCAGCGATGGTATTTATAAGCTGTTTCAGATCATTTGAAATAAAGTTTCAGTAAGTGTCTGCCTCATAATGCAGACAGATCTCAGCTGCAATGAATAACCTGTATATGAGCCTTTATATTGGTCCTTGTGCATATAATTGCTTTTTTGACCTCATGTTTTTTCTCATTGCTATTTAAGCAATATCCTGCTGGCCTGATGAATAGGATTATATAATTTTATAAGATAGTTCCCATCTGACAGATAGATGTATGGCCATATCCACGCAAATTTCTATTTAAGACTCATCTCCATGGCATCCATCATTAATGTTCCCCTTTTTTAGGTGATAATGTGTATGCATCGTATCCCACTCCAGATCCTACCTATTTCACATGTTGTGTAAGGGTTAATATCAGTGGTAATTGATCGTGGTATTTTAAGAACTCAAGGGAGGGGGGTGTCATACTCCTGACGAAGCCACTTTCCTATTGGCGAAACGCGTAGAGTAGACCTGCCCAGGAAGAGGATTGGTGCCAGCAGCTGTCCATCACAAGCCAGACCGGAAGTGACGCGACGGAGTCAACCCACCCCCCTCCCCCAAGTCTGCTTGTTGTCCATATTGTCTCGGGCACAATGGGGAGTAACTGGGCAGGAATTTAGCCAATTTTGTGGGGGTGTGGTACCATCTCATCATAACTTTATATGCGTTCTCCCTGAGGGTCGTACACATGGAGCTTTTGGAGACTGCAGTGGTGATTTTCGTCCAGTCCTCTACGTCAATACTTCTCCTAGGTCCCGTCTCCCATTGGTCATGTAGCCTAGTTTTTCAGTTACTGTCGAGCTAGAACCAGTACTTCCCTGTACAGCTGCGATGTGGAGTCCAACTGTGGTGTCCCTATTCGGCAGGCTTTTCAAAAGTTCGTTTAATTGGTTTCTAGTTGTTGAGCTTGGTAAATGCTCTGACACTGAAGGTACCTAAAGAATTCAGCATTGGGGATTTGTTGTAGATTAAGATTTTGTCAAATGTTTGAATGGCCTTTCTGCCCTCCAGGTCCGTAATCTATTAATATGTCGGTTCATAGCGGGTCGACAAGCTCTGAGGATAACACCCGACGAATATTGATCTGTTAGAAATAGCCAATGACAAGATTCAATACCAGTTATGGCGCTCAGTCTGGATGCAGAAAAGAAAAAGCGTTTGATAGGATAGACTGGCCATATCTAGAGGCCCACGCTTGGAGCATTTGGGATGGAACGAAACGATTGAGCTCTATTCTCCCTATACTCGGCTCTCCGTCAGCCAGAGTGACCCACCAGGGGTTCGCACATCAGACCCCTTCTTAAATCAAGAGCGGGAAACGAGGCAGGGCTGTCCGCTCTGCCCCTACTCCTGTTTGCGCTATGTATGGAGCCCCTAGCGCGCCAGCGAAAAACGAGATAGCAAAGATATCTCGGGTATGACATTGGAAGCCAGTCGCATAATGTGGCACGTATGCGGATGACGTGTTCCTGACAATATCTAAACCCCCTTACCTCTCTACCAAACTATTCGATTTTACTGGGTAGATTTAATAGGATCTCCGGATTTAAATAAACCAATCTAAATCAGACGCTATGAATATAAATTTACAACAAACACAGGAGAAGCTGAATCACCCTCAACTTTAACTTTAAACTGGCAGGCAGCAGACCACAATTAATATCTAGGCGATTATTGTAACCAGACAACCAAACGCTGTACCTGGCAAATTACACCACCAAACTGATTGCAAACCCTACGAGAGGGACATAAGGGGATGGGCCAAACACAAATCTCTTGGATCGGGAAAATTAACTGTATTAGAATGAAACCTGCTCCCTCGATCTTTACTTATACCACACCCTCACGGTTGCCAGTGGGATTGAACGGACGTTCCTCTCGCTCCAATCCGAAATAGATAGATTTATCTGGGGGGGGGGGGAAGAAGGCGAGAGTGTGCAGGCAGATAATGCCAACCAAACGGGCAGGGGGGCCTTGCGGTGCCCTGCTGTTGGCTTATGATATAAAAGGACCCAATTAATGCACAAATCGTGACAATGGCACACCAACCCGGACTCCAAAGGTGGTTGCTTAGAAAAAGAGATTTGCTACCCGGTGAAACTAGACATTTAATCGCCAACCCAAAAGGTTGCGATTCAGCGCTACACGCTTTCCTCAAAGGCTAACTCACTCTCGAGTGATGGGAGACAGCACCCAGGCTTAAATGCAATTGTGGAGCCATGAAAGCATCAGGCATGACCCCATTATGGGGGAACCCATTGTTTGCCCTGGACTGAACAAGTGCCAGACTTTACAATTTGGAAAGCTAATCATATTAATAGATTAGCGGACCTGGAGGGCACAAGTGTACATTTTTAAGCATTATTAAAGAATGTCTTTTTGTACCATTGATCTGCACTATGGAGATTTTTCTTTATCTCTCCATGTCCTAAACTGACCGGATTCTAGAGTGAGAGACGTATCCTGTCTGCATATAGAAGATTTCACAGATCCATGGCTACCATGTTGTTGCCCTTACACTATAACTATCCGTGAAAGTAGAGGAGCGCACAGAAGAGCCAAGATCTTCACCACATTCCACAAACCACATTGAACATAACCCAGCCGCAGCACTTAGATTGTTTTTCTGATATCTATATATATATACAGTATGTTTACACTATATAATTTAGTGTGTCGCTGCATATCTTATGCCTCATAAAATATTTGGTGTAATTTTAGTGTTAAAAATGGCCATTCAGGGAACGGAACCTTTCATTAAAAACAGTGTTCTTAACGGGGAAACGCGTTTCGCTTTACAACGCATTTTGAGTAACGCATTGTGTCGGATAACCTAGGACTGCGCCTGTTATATATATATATATATTCTTCAACAGTAATATAATTCCCAGCGCTTATAGTATAATCCCCTACAACTTCTGTAGGATATTACAACCCTATCTAAACTCCATTCTTCTATAGTTGAGACAAGGGGTCCTCCATGCTGACGGCCATATTTCCACTCCGGGTGAACCGGCATAATTCCAGCTCCGGTGCTGAAACGGCAACTTTTCCTCGCTCCGGTGATACTTCCTGGTGAAGTTCCTGTTGTCACTTCTGTTTTTTAAAGGGATTAAATTGGTTCGACCAACTGGAAACCACAACCGATGATGTGCAGCTTTTATCGGCCACAGATTTGGCAGCCATTTTGTTCCCAGAGGAGAGTTTAAACCAGGTAACTTCACGCGGTTGATAGCCGTGTCGGTCCCCGGTGATGCCTGAAAAAGAGACATTTTGCTCAGGGTAACACCCCTGCCCCCCTCCCTGCCTCTGCCCCCGACTCTCACCCTGTAAGGAAAATGGGGGCAGGTTTTAAAAAAAAAAAAAAAAGAGGCTGTTTTATTGAGTTCAGAGCGGGAATCGCTGATAGGTTAAGACAACCACAGTTACCATTAGAACAACCCCACAGATTAGACACCCCCAGATTAGACACACCCCCACAGATAACACACCCACACCCCACAGATTTTGATTAGACCACCCCACAGATTACGCACAAACACACCCCACAGATTAGACACCCCACAGATTAGACACCCCACAGATTAGACACCCCACAGATTAGACACCCCACAGATTAAACACCCCACAGATTAGACACCCCACAGATTAAACACCCCACAGATTAGACACCCAACAGATTAGACACCCAACAGATTAGACACCCCACAGATTAGACAGCCCACTAAAAATAAAAATTACCTTCCCCAAGCCCACATGGTGGGGGGGGGCCGGAGGGGGTGGCAGGAGAGGGCGGGGGGGGGGGGGGGGGGGGGGGGGGGCTGCAGCCGTGAGATGGAAACGCCTCCTTTAGCAGCAAAAGGGTTTCAACAGCTTGGTAGGTTTTAACGGGATGTCAAACATTAACCCACAAACCCTATAAACCCCATTTCATGCCGGGAAGCCAGGCGTTTACACAAGCCTACAGATGTAACCTAGCACGTCTGGCGGGGAAGTGGTTAATAGCAGCGTCATTACATCGAATAACTATGAATATCAGGCTGCGTATAATGACGGGTGGACAGGAAATGTCGCGTGTGTGGGTGTGACCTCAGAGAGGATAGGGGGTAACACGTGTTTGTGCAGCCACCACTGGGGTGGATTCGGAATGACATACACACTGTGTACGGGAAACCGGGACCCGTGTTATCGCTCGTCGGACCGCGCAGTATCGTGTTCATGAACGCGTGAGCAATGCCAGGTCTCCGGGATTACTGCGCAGAAGCGTTGTTGGATAACCTAATAAATATTCTGTGGGATAGGTGACGGCGCGATGACCTCATCAAGCGACCTCACCACATGGTGTTCGGAGCAGAAGATAAGCGCGGTATAAAGTGCGAGGATGATGGTCCCAAACGCTGCCGTAAAACGTGGACTGATAAAGGACGGGCGCTGGGACGGGCGCTGATAAAGGATGGGCGCTGGGAGGGCTGAAAAACTCGCTGAAGAAGTTCTCCAACTCTAGGCAGCCTGCCGTCGGCGCGTTCCCCTGCCGTCGGCGCGTTCCCCTGCCGTCGGTGATATTCCTCCGCGGGGTGCCTCAGACAATTTTGGTCTGTGTCCTCCGGCGGGGAAACGCGCCTCCGGCAGGGGAACGCGCCGACGGCAGACTGTCTTTTAGAGAATATACTGCAATACAGGATATGGATGATTTATATGCCGAACAAGGTAATATTGACATGCAAAATGTAGGGGTTTCAGAACAATTTTTATTTCTGACAAATACAAAACATACATCTTTTAAGAATAAATCTGTGTTTTGTCTGGCCTTCTCTAAGGGTTCACACTGAGAGACTTATGAGGGACTAGTGGAAAGAGATCTGCAATTGTTAGCCAGGGGCTATAACTTCTCAACCTCTGAATACAATAATTTGTCAAAGGAAGAATGTCAGCACCTTGCTATTTTGAAGAAAAGGTGTGACATAGTAATAAAAAATTGCTGACAAAGGGGGAGCGGTAGTTGTGTTGAATTGTGAGATGTACCACACTGAGGCTCGAAGACAGCTTAATAATATCGATGCATATTGTAAACTCACTACTGACCCTACACAAATGTATCTGAAAGAGATTGGGAAACGTATAGATCTAGGTAGGGAGTTGCATGTTCTATCCAAGCAAGAAGCAGACTTTCTTTTCAATCCTTTTCCCACGGTACCTATTTTTCACCATCTCCCAAAGATTCATAAGTCACTTGTCTGCCCCCCAGGCAGACCCATTATTTCCAGCATTGGATCTTTGGGAGATGGTGTATCTAGGTATGTGGATTTTTTTCTACAGCCGTTGGTCAAAAAACTTCCCTCATTTCTGAGAGACTCCTTTGATTTACTCACAGATATCAGGGAAATCACAGGGTGTCACTCCTTTATATGGGTCACACTAGATGTGACCTCACTCTATACTATTATTGAATACACTATGGGAATTAAAGCAGTTAGTCACTTTCTTAATTTATCTAATCTTCACTTGGCACAAATCACTTTTATTTTGGATTGTGTGGTGTTTTTATTGCAACATAATTATTTCACTTTCAATGTTCAATATTTTTTACAGACACAGGGCACTGCTATGGGCACATCTTTCGCACCTTCATACGCCAACCTATTTATGGGTTTCTGGGAGACTTATCACATTTTCGGTGACACTAATCCTTATAGAAAATACATAAAATTTTATCGTCGCTATATTGACGACTTACTTTTGATTTGGTGTGGGGATTCACAGACACTTTTATTATTTCTTGAATATATAAATTCCAACGACTGTGGTCTCAAATTTACATATACAATTCATGATCATCATATTGATTATCTAGATTTACATTTCTTTGTTGATACTAATCTTCATATTCAAACAGACATATATAGAAAGGAGAACTCTCGCAACTCCCTACTGAGAGCCAATAGTGCACACCCGAGACCGCTGTTAAATTGTATCCCCAAAAGTCAGTTTTTACGACTAAGAAGGATTTGCTCGACTGAGGAATCCTTTAATATTCAAGCAGAAAATCTTAAAATGAGATTTAAAGCTCGTGGATACTCTGACAGTGTTCTGGAAGGTGCACTTCATAATGCTAAAAAGATAAAAAGGGCAGATCTCTTGGATAGATGCAAAATGAAGAAATCAAATGATCAAATAAATAGGAATGAGAAGGAGATACCTCTCTTTATTACGACTTACTCAAAACAAGCAGGCATCATTAGATCCATTCTGAACAAACACTGGGAGGTGCTTAGATTAGATAAAGACCTGGACAAATACACCAAATTGAACCCCAAAATAGTGTACAGAAAAGCCAAGACACTAGGCACTCATCTCTCGCCGAGTATATATAGAACCAAAAATACTACTATAACTAGAGTTCCCAATGGGTTCTATAAATGTGGATCCTGTAAACTTTGCAAACATGCTCTACCTATTAAATCAATAAAAAGTATACACACTGGCCAAAAATATAGGATCAATTCCTTTTTGACCTGTAATACAAAATATGTTGTGTATATTCTAAGGTGTGCATGTGGTTGCAGTTATATTGGAAGAACCATTAGACCCTTGAAAATAAGAATCAGTGAGCATATCAGAACCATTAAGAACAAGGATGACAAATTTCTAGTCGCTAGACATTTTAACCACTGTTCAATGGGTTCAATAGAGCGACTTACCTTTAGTGCCATTGAACACATAGCAAACCATCCCAGAGGAGGAGATAGAGGATCTCTCCTCAATTGTCGTGAAATGCATTGGATTTATACCCTTGGGACTTTGATGCCCAAGGGTATGAATATCGACTGGGAATTGAACATTTCCTAAAATAAATATGGAATGAAATGGAATGAAATAAAGGTAGAATATAACTAGATTTACATAATATAAAGGTATTATCTTATGACTGTTGTGTTATCTTTATATTTAATTTTACTTTTATTCTTATTTGATTTTGTTCTGATTGTTTTCCTTTTCCCCTTCCTCTCTTCCCTCCCCCCCCCCTTCCCTTTCTCATATGGGTTTCTCAAATTTATTTAATGTTTATCAATAGATGGTATTATCTCTGTATTTTTTCATGTATCTGTTTGTCTATTATTATACTCCAAGAAATAGTATTATAGACATTGCCATTGATATATATATTTAGTTTCAATGTAAACAACTTTGCCATATAGGCTATGGGAATGTACATTATATAATTCCCCCCGTCCTCTGCACAAGTGCATTTCTTTGGTTATAATTTTATTTCTATTATATGCACTACGATTCATTGATATCCTCTTCCTCCCCAGATCAGTTAATAAGATTGGTTTTTAGTGTGTTCATATGTTTGTTTTTAATATATAGTTACTTCTTCCTGTGTGTGCTGACTTGTTACAACATACACTTGCTGCGCATCTGATGTGTGACGCCCCCCGACTCGAGCGTGTAGTTACCAGTTCATTCATCCCATTGGTTCAGGGCTTGAGCCAATCAGATTGTACTCTGACGATTTCGCGCCATGAGCTGTACACGTCATTGTTATTTTAGTCCACATTTTCCAGTCACTATACTGTAATTTGTTCTCTTTCACTGGGTCCTCAATGATCAATTTATTGTTGCTTATATTTGCGCAATCTGAGTGTGCGCTTACGTTTTGTGTTTTATATATATATATATATATATACATATATATATATATATATACCTAACACTGTATATAGCGTGTGTGTGTGTGTGTGTGCGCATATAATATAATCCGTATGTATATACTGTATATAGCGTGTGTGTGTGTGTGTGTGTGTGCGCATATAATATAATCCGTATGTATATACTGTATATAGCGTGTGTGTGTGTGTGTGTGTGTGCGCATATAATATAATCCGTATGTATATACTGTATATAGCGTGTGTGTGTGTGTGTGTGTGTGGTCATGATAAAGGGCTGTGCAGTACGGCGACCGAGAGGCTGACGTCCTTACTGAAAGAACGCTTTACCTGCGGCAATACCGGCCCGTGTCATAAATCCTTCCGTGTTCATGGATTGAGGGGCAAACAAACTCTTCCCATAATGCATTGTGTTTGTTCAGTAACTAACCACACCTCACAGTTTGTGTTACATTAACAAAGGGGCCGGGGGTGATCCGTGCACTCGCAGAGGCGTCACGGAGGGAAGACGTTTATCTGGAGCGTTTACATTCATAGCCAACGTTTAACCGGACACACAACAAGTGAGGAAAATAAGTGACACAAACTCTCCCCCGTGCAGTAAGCAGCGAATAAAACCCCCGCGTCTGCACACAATCACGACTCTTGCATTCTTCTCAAGGATGTCTTCTTTCTACCCCCTTTGTATCTAAAGCCCTCTCCCGCCTTAAACCTTTCTCACTGACTGCCCCGCACCTCTGGAATGCCCTTCCCCTCAGTACCCGACTAGCACCCTCTCTACCCACCTTTAAGACCCATCTTAAGACACACTTGCTTAAAGAAGCATATGAATAGCACTGTGGATAATAATGGACACATGACACAAAGCTTGGCCCCCTGCAGACGCACTTACCAGAACTCCCTCCTACTGTCTCTGTACGTTCCCCTACCTACCAATTAGACTGTAAGCTCCTCGGGGCAGGGACTCCTCTTCCTTAATGTTACTTTTATGTCTGAAGCACTTATTCCCATGACCTGATTTATATTATTTGTTATTTATATGATATGTATTACTGCTGTGAAGCGCTATGTACATTAATGGCGCTATATAAATAAATAAAAGGGATATGCTGCACTCAACAATGAAAATAATATACATACAATTTTACCGGTGCTGCTGGTTCAAGCATAACTTGTCCGGTGTATTCCAGGGCAATACCAAGGAAAAGCCGGATCCAGCGCTCTACGGTTTTATATATAAAGCTAATTAATTGTGCCACACAACGTTTCCACCAATAGGTCTTTCCCTTCTGCCTAGTCACTTGAGAA